>PVLC010028092.1:0-21306 GCA_004027655.1 Graphiurus murinus
AAAAAAAAATAAAATAAAAAATAGGGCTGGGAGTGTAGCTCAGAGATAGAATGTCCCTGGTTTCAATCCCCAGGATCATAAAACAATCCACCAAGGCCCAGTAAGGTGGGGGAAGGGTTACCAATGCTTTCTGGCTTTGACCACAATCTGCCTTGGTTAATGCTTTCGTTTCAACCTGTTAATTTATCCCTAACAAGAAATGCCATTGTATAGCCGCTAAAGTTGTGGCCACGAGTTCATGGTTGAGGGCTTAATTGCTGGGCCTCCCTACATTCTTTGCAGACCATGCAGTCCTTAGAGGCATCAAATCTGGATCTTTGCTTCCTCCACCTTAACTCCCACAGTCTAGGGACAGACAAGAATGTCAAGAAGAATGAGTAAGCCCCTCAGAGCTTGGGGACACACCCTCAGGAAACCAGGCTTCCAGGCTGAATTTCTTAATGGGAAGGAAGCTGTTCTTTCTCCTGCTAGTGGAAAAGTACAAAGAACAGGTCACTTGTGAAGCCCCTTAGGAAGTCCTGGGCTTTCCCGCCCAGCCCACCCCCAGGGAGAGGGGGGCAGGGGCGACCTGTTCAACAGACAACAAACATAGACCATAAAAGCCCCAGACAAAACCCACCTTTTTTTGGATGTTGGAAAGCAAGGTATGAGAAGGAGAAATAAAGGGAAAGAGATGTCGTTCATTGTCTTGCTGACTCAGTGTAGGTGTAAGAAGTTAGCTACAAAAGGCTTTCTATTCCTAGAAGAAAAACAAGTGTGGCACTAAGGACTCCACAGCCATCATCCCTCATTCCCTGAGGGCTTAGGAGAGCCAGGAGGAAAAAGAGGTGCAGATGGGGAGGGAGGAAGCTCCCTTCAAGTTCTTCTATATCTCAGAAGTCAAAGGTCACAGTGGAAGGGTTGTAATGCATGAGAGGAAAGTGGCATTCTCAGCAAAAGGCTAAAATATCAGAATTCACAGTGAACTGTGCTATACCAAGGCTAAACTAACAGGTTGCAAAAGACTAAAATATGAGAATTCACAGTGAACCGTGCTGTGCTAGGGCTAAACTAACAGGTTGCTAAGAAGACATTAGCCAAGGTAGGATGCAGAAGATACCATAAAACACCCCTTAGTTCTAGGATAAGGAACTACACATGGTCCTCTCTCTATTTTCATCTCATGAAATGACATCTCAACGTCCTCATCTGTTCTTAGTTGGAGCATTACCTTTTCTCAAACATGTCCTGTTCATCTTGGGACAGAGCCTTTCTTTGCATTTAGTTGCAGCCAAGTCAGGGGATTTATAACTAGAATCCAGTATGCATGATAAGTTCTAACACACATACTCAATTTTCAGACTGCCCAGAGGAGACAGGCAAAATAAATAGCTTGTTTGCAAAGGGCTGAGCACTTTTATGACCTTCATTAATGTTGGTAGTCATGCACACTTTGGAATGAGAAGTCAAGTTTCATGCTTCTAGGCTTGGGCAGGGAGCAGATCAGCATAGAAAAGTATGTTCACTTTTATGCATTTTCAGAGGCAAGAAAGAGGACATTCCTTTGAATTCTTTTACCTTTAGTAGTGATGTGGGCTCATAATTTTAGCAAACACCACTGGAGTCCAATCCACTCAGGAACACAAATGGCATTTAACTGCACTTTCTGAAAATGGGTCTACTTGGGTGTATATGGATTGGATCTCACATTAAGCCTTAAAAATGGTATTTCAGGATTCATTCACTTGTTTGACAAAAACAAACAAAAAAACAACTGGTTGGGCACTTACTACAGACGAGGGCTGTTCCAGGCACTGAGGTATACAAGGTGACCAAGGGAGCCGAGGTCCCTGCCCCCAGGGAGTCTAGGTGTCTATCTCTCATCACCTACCCATCTGGTTACCAACCCACCCCAGGTCCACACCTTTCAAGCTTCTCCAGTTAATGTCTTCTCATTTTCTCTTAACCTCTGCTCTCTTGCAAGATGTTATTTTTTTTGTTGATTTGACCAATATAGGCCTCATCCGTAATGAACTCAGTATTCATCTACTTAATACGCTCTAGTTCCAAATGAAAGATTTAGTCATTGGATTGCTTCCCTCAGCTAGAAGAACCACCCGCTCTTCCACCTTTGCACATCCCACTGCCCCCCAAGGGTCAGGGGCACCCCATGTCCTGCATCAGGGCTCTCCTGCTTCCATTGATACCCCCTCCATTGTACTTGTAGTACTCACATCGCTGCCAGGATGCTACACTGGGGTACTTGTTTATTTATTTTGGTACTGGGGATTGTACCCAGAGACACTCTACCTCAAAGCTACACCCCCAGCCCTTTTTATTTTTATTTATTTACTTTTTATTTTGAAACAGGGTCTTGCTAGGTTGCTGAGGATCTCAGTAAGTTGCTGGGGCTGGTCTCAAACCTGTGATGCTCTCATCTCAGCCTCCCGAGTTCTGGGATTACAGGCACGTGCCACCATGCCCAGCTATATTGGGTTGTTTATTTCCTATGTTTTGTATCATTCGCTGGTTTCCATCTCCGTTCATCTTGTTTCACCAGCTAGATCATGGACTCCTTGCTGTGAGGTCCAGGCTTATATTCTTTATGGCAACTTGCTCGTTGGTATGAGACTTGATTATGTAAAGTATATATTTGAAATGTAGCTTTTCATGGGATAAAAGATTTTAATTGAGTTATGTTCTGAGTCATTCATTCCTCTATAGCCATCCCACATATTCTGAGTTTCTACTGTGTTCAGAATGACATGGTGCTGTAGAAGATGAAATGAAGTTGAAAACATAAAATTGCCCTTGGGGGACTTGTGATTTCCTAACTGAGTCAAGGAAAGCCAAGAAACAATCAAATAATTTCAAGATTAAAAAATAACTCCATGTTACAATTCTTGGGTTCAGTAGACAGAAATTGCTTGTGTGTGTATAATGCACACTTATAAACGTATGAATTATATTTGTTTTTCTAATGTTGCTAGGTGACCCACAGAGACACACCAGACTCCATTGTGCCAAAGGGGTCGCTTTATTTACCGGCCAGCTGGGGTGAACAGTTTGAATGCTGTCTCGTGAAATATTGGTGTAGGCCAGTTTTATACCCTTTGGTTACAGAGTTGGAGGTACGGAAAAGTCAGGTTTTTATGGTTATAAAATCATTAGATTGTTTTACAAGCCAGGTGTTTAATTAGGACAGACAACATATCTTACTTAGATGCTATCTTGTGGTCAAGATAGTTTTTTCATACCATGGGCAGCAAAGCAGTTTACAGAAGCAGATAATAGCAGTTAAATTTCCTTTTTACAATAAGAGGAAAGGTCAGCTTTAGCCTATTTTAGAGAACTTCTATATTATGCTAAAATTGTCTACAGGAAAGCTCGGCAATTGGATAAAAGCTAACATCATCCAGATGTTCAAAATGTAGAGCACAGAGCTGGGTGTGGTGGTGCACACTTGTAATCCTAGCATTTGGGAGGCTGAGACTAGAGGATTTGGGTTGGCAGCCAGCCTCAGTTACCTAGTGAAGCACTCCACAACTTAATGAGACCCTGTTTCAAAATAAAGAATAAAAAAAAATAGGGCTGGGGGTATAGTTCGGAGGTAGAATGCCCCTGAGTTCAATCCCCAGTACCGGGAAAAAAAAAAATGTAGAGCACAAATCATCAGAAAATTGGCTTGTATTTTCTCAACACTAACCAATTCATCCTTGAACTAGTCCTAAGTTAACAACTTGTTCCCAGACCTTCCCCTCTCCATGTATTTTGAAAAATGGACATCACCCCGGTCAGAGCAACATTTGTCCTCTTTATTATTCATCTATAAACTTGGTGTAAGAAAAAAGCAGCTCTGGATCAAAATAGAAAGAAATGGACAGAGGAGATGAGTAAAATCAGCTCTATTCAAGTTGTGACTCTGCGTCTCCACCTCCCCACACTGTGATTCCACCACTAATGATGTCGCCCTGCTTTTCTTTAAACACAAAGGAGGGCTTCTAACTAGTTTTGCTGTTGTTCTTGGTTTTTATTGTTGTTGTTTTGGTATTTATCCACCTCAATGTTCTCTATTGTTTGCCAAGCCCATCTGGACAAGCCAAAATGAGACATTTGGTGTGTGAACTTGTGTGTGTGTGTGTTCTCATGTATTCCTTGCCTGCTTGTAGGTAGATTTCTCCTACACCCCTGGGCTTACAGTGATGTAGGAAATGTGGAGCTCATTCCTTAATCAGTAAGAGCAATACTGACTTAGGAAGTGCGTGGGAAAGTGCCTCCTGTTGCATCAAAAGCAGTTGACTGAGATGGTATCCATGGCATGTGGTTGTCTTCGAAAATGGAGTCAGAGGCAATTTTGGGGTCCTGAAACCAAATAGAATTGGAAGTTGAGACAAATTCTGTGTGTGAGGCAAATTCTTGAGGTGGGACATACTGATTGTATTGCCATAGTTTTTGTTCTGATGCTATCATAGCCCTTTTCTCCTGGCATACATGTGTGTGTACATGTGCATATTAAGGAATATTCATAATTTATTTTTTCATTCAATAAATCATTTATTTTGATGGAAAACAAGCTGGTAATTTATATATCATTATTTGTTTATATATATGTATATATTTTTTTTCTTTTTTTTTTGCTATGACAAATGGTAAAGCCAGAAACGGTGCCAGGTGGTAACTATGAAATCATTCAACATTAAGTATGGAAACCTTAGGAGAACTTGGTCGACCTCCTTTACATGGCTGGTCTGCCATTCTAATGCCTTGAATAGCAGTGAGATGTGCCTTTGAGTCCGAGTGTTGAAAGGGTTGCAAGTGGCCAAATTCCAAAACAAATAGAAAAAAGAGGTCATTGGGATTATGGGTCAATACATATGCATGCCCGAATCTCCGTCCTAGTATCACATCCAAATGTTAGGGTCTGCTTATGGTCTGAGAAGTCAGGAACCCACAAAGGAAGGCGAGTTCAACTCTAAAGGTCCTGCCTTCCCTGACTCTAGCTGGAGTGACCTCTCATTGCTATCCGAAGTTTCCACACTGGGCAGGCTGGTGCAGTTTGGTTTTTCCATGGGGTAAGAGGACTCCTTTGTCATATGTGGTAGTTTGTCTTTCTCGCTCGCTCGGTCTCTCTCTCTCTCTCTCTCTCTCTCTCTCTCTCTCTCTCACTCACTTTTGGATTGAACCCAGGAGCATTCTACTTCTGAGATACATCCCCGGGATCTTTTTATTTTTGAAACAACGTCTCACCAAGTTGCTGAAGCTGTCCTGAAGCCAGCGTTCCTCCTGTCTCAGCTTCCCAAGTATTGGGTTTACAGGTGTGCGCCATCTCTGCCAGCTCTTTGCCTGTTTCCTTCTATCACCAGATTCCAAGTCCTTGAAACAGAAGTGCATGTGGCTCGCTCATCTGCGTAGCCTAGTCTTACTACTCACTCTAAGGTTTGCTCAATCAGTGGAGTGAACAAATAAACTTCATAGGCAGAGAAACAGAAATAACCCTTGCTGAAAGCTCTCTTCTCATTATATACTATTCTAAGGGAGAATTCCAAGAACTTCCATTTCTTAACTTTAAATATTGCTACAAAGCCTGGTCCTGGCCTAAAAGAGATAGGAAGGAAAAAGGAGCCTGTTATTGGGTGTGTGTGGGGGTCATCTTTATGGAAATTAAATGTGGCAGTTGAAGAAAATTATCAAAGTAGAAGAACATAGATATATCTTCAGTTAACTTAAGGACATCTCTTTGTCTCTATCTCTCACCCACTCACTCACCCCATTTAAATTATGATACACTTGTGATTTAAATGATATATACAAGACTATGCTCTACAAATTTCCCTGTGTCATGAGTTTTGAAATATAATTTTAAAAAATTATAAATTATAAAATGGGTGCACTATTCAATACTGTTGCACTAAATTTAATTTAAGCAATTTTTCATTTGGGTGCTGTATAGTAAAGAATTAATCTTACTCAAAGAGTGGCATGGCTATTGCCCTCAGCTACTGGGAAATAATCTCTAGACCCTTAGGATATCCTACCTAAGAGTGTCTTTGTTTATCTGGGGAGCCTTGGGTGACATGGAACTATCTAATAATATGTTTTATGACAGGACTTTGGGCCACATGGTGTCCTCCAGATGGGCTGGAGATCAAAGTTACCAACCTGGTCTTGAGAGGGGCTGGAGATTAGAGATCAGCACACGAGTAACTGATTACAGCTATGTCATGAAACCCCAGTAAAAACTCTGGACACACAAGAATGCGGGGGCCCTCTCTGGTTGGCAGTACTCTGTGAATTTTTCATACATGCTTGCCTAGGGAGTTTTCACTCCTTGGTTTTCTGGAAGAGAACAAGTGGAAATTATAGTTAGAACCCTGCCAGGATTTTGCTTTCTGGGCATCTTACCTTAGTTGATTTTAATCTGTATGCTTTCATTGTGGTAAACTACAGCCACATGTATAACAGCTTTCAGAGAGCTCTGTGACTCCTCCCGGTGAGTTATCGAAGATGAGGGTGGCTTCGAGAACCCTTGGTCTTTATAGTTGGCATCAGAAGTGAGGGTCATTTCCTGGACTGTACTCTACCCCACAGGGGCATTCATGATAGTTCCTTTTATTCAAACCTGTTAATAATTTTGAAGGGAAACATGAATTTGAAAATAGCACTTTTTTAAAAAAAAATGAATGATACTTAGTGAGGCTCTCCACAACTTCGTAAGGCCCTGTTTCAAAATAAATAGGGCTGGGGGTTTAGCTTGAAGGTAAAATGCCCCTGGGTTTAATCCCCAGTACTGAAAAAAAAAGGAAAAAGAAATCACATTAGGTGTTCATTACTTGTAATATAACTTAGAATGGTTAAATGTGTCAAATTATTTTTTTTAATTAAGAAAATAAAATGAATTATTTCATTGTCTTGTAAATAACAAGTATAGCATAGGCTTCTGTGTGTAACTTTGATAAATTTTTTTCACTAGATTTATAAAAGTTGGATCAATGGGTTAAAAGGCCTACATACCAGGCTGGACAAATGTCAAGTATTTAGATGTACAGCATTCGAAAAGAAAAGGTAGAGAAGAGCCTTCCGGGTGGGCTGAGGAGCAGGTGCAAATGCGCCGAGAGAGGAAGAGGGCAGAGGCTTTGGAGAGAGTGAGGTGGGCTGAACAAATGAATGTGTGGATGGGTGAGGACGTGAGGGGAAGGAGACAGCAAATCTCACTTGATGGTGAAACCATCCAAGATGCTTAGAAGTCTGCGAGACAGGAAGTACTGAGGGTCTCAGACCTTATAAGAAGCTAGCTGCTATTGAACCTCATTCCACAAAGACTTCAAGGGAGTTGACACTCTCACCAAAGACTAGCTTTAAAAGTTAATGATAAAGCCAGGCGTGGTGGCAAACACTTTTAATCCCAGTACGTGGGAGGCTGAGACAGGAGGATCTGGGTTCACAGCCAGCCTCAGCTACTTGGTGAGGTCCTCCACAACTTAGTGAGACTCTGTTTCAAAATAAAGAATAAAACAGTAGGGCTGGGGGTGTAGCTCAGAGGTAGAATGTCCCTGGGTTCCATCCCTAGTACCAAAAAAAAAAAAAAAGAAAGAAAAAAAATTAATGATTTCTGGAGCACACAGAGGAAATAGATAGATCATATATCACATGGGTGTCTAGACCCAGAGGCTTCTTAATACAAGGATACTTCTTAAGACCTCAAAAATCTGAAAGTTCTCACACATAATTTGAAACAATGGTAAGCCTTCCTAAGAAAAATAATAGTAAGAAAAAGGTTCTAAAATTTTGCCATGAAAGTATCTTAACATGTCTGATGGAAGCTTCCTGCTTGGTCCCTAGTCTCCATAATAAACTCTTGTACACAGAGAATACTGATAAATGTTAAGTCAAAGAATAAATGGCTAGCTGGCTGGATAAATGGAAGCTACTCGCCCAGATTCTAGGCTTGTTATTAGAGGAAATGTATGCCTTCCCAAAGTATAACATTTTCAAATACTGTGAGATAGCCAAGCACTCTTTTCTGGATAATTTGGAAAGATTGATGGAAACTGCTGTGTTTTAAGAGAAGGTGTTTCAGTGGGCCTAGACAGGGGCAGGCAACAGATGTGTGGATTTCCAACAGCTTGGCTGTTGACCACAGGATGACAGAGCCCTGGTCACTGTCAGTGCAGCCCTGGGAATTCTCCTCTCTGGGTATTCCAGCCTCATGGGTGTGTAACCACTGTTGATTAAGTGGGCGGCAAACAGAATTCCCTGAACCATTTAAAACGTTTATCTCTCTTTGTTCCTCTGCCAATGGTGTACAGTTGCGTCAGTTTAACTTTAATAGTTGGAAAGTGTTGTGAATACCCATCTGGCCATTCTAAGGGCCCAAGAAACAGTGAGCAAGGAATTAGGAGATGCAAGGAGCCTTCCATGCTCTGACTGGGATAGTTGAGAATCAGCTCAATTTCTGGATTCTGTGTTAATGTGTCTCACACTCACACCCCAGGAGGAAGCCTCGAGTAGCGAGTTCAGGCTTCCGTGATTCTCACCTGGTCCTAAACATCCGAGGATCCTCCTCTTACACTTTCTGGCTTGGGAGTTGTCCCCATCCTTGGTCTCGTCAATCTCTCTGGCCATCTTGAGCATCGTCTCTGATTCCTTGCTATTCTTCTCCATACTGTCATCCAACTAGTTATACTAGCAAATCCTTTTACCTCCTAAATATTTATCACAGGGGGCTCCCTCTTCTTTATCCCTGCTGCAACCACCAGTTCAGGGAAGGACCCTGTAGAGGAGCCTGCCAAGCCGGAGAGTGAGAGCCAGAGATTCTCAAAGCGAGACCTGGAAATTCCCATGAGTCAAGGAGGAGATGGTCCAGAAGGAAGGACAGTTCAAGGGTATAATGTTCCCACTTTCTCCATCACCCTTTACAGGTGTGTTATGTTGTTGTTTCTGCAAATATTTTGTATTGATGTCAGAACTGTGTGTGGTGGAGTCATGTGTAAATCACTCAAGATAATAATTCACCCTAGACATTTTAATTTTTTTTCCACACAATGTTTAAAATTACATAGTGTGCTATTTGAAATATGCCTTCCTTCAAACTAAGAATGTTATGTAAGAAAAATAGCTTTCTATTCCAAATGTTTACAAAGCTCCTGACATGCCTGTCAATCTACTTTTTTATAATGTACTTTCCTGGGACTGATATGTAGGTGAAAAATCAATTTTGTCTTGGTCACAGTCATATTTCCTGATGGGATGGGTAAATATTTGCCCTACTCTTTCAGAGGGACAAGAATGAAGTGGTAAATAAATGTATCACTTGCCTTCAGGACAAATTGCCCTGGTGACATTTTTTTTTCCTTGTGCTTGTGGTTCAGGGGATTGAATCCAGGGCATTCTACCTCCAAGCTACCCCCCAATCCTTTTGGTTGTTTGTCTATTTAAACAGGGTCTCTCTATAGTTTCCTAAGAGTCTTGCTGTGCTGTTGAGGCTGTCCTCGAACCTGTGATCGTCCTGTCTCAGCCTCCCAAGTACTGGGATTACAGACCTGTACCACTATTCTCCACTGCTTTGGTACATTTTTCAGTGGTCACTTTCTTGAGATAGGAGTTTCTTGGATTCTTCAGTTGACCGACATCATCTCTGGAGGTCTCTGTACCTGTAAGGGGCAAATCCGAACATTAGAAAAAAAATCCCCATGGTGATGAAATCAGTTTGATATTGATGAGGAGTGAACTAATAACCCTCTATTAACAACTTGTCATATTTATGGCTTTGCGAAGAGATTAGCTTTAGGGAAAGAGGTTACTTCCACTTTTCCCAGGCCCAAGCTTTGCTGTGTTCTCTCTTCTTCTGGAGGACAAAATGTCCCTCTGCCTAGCAGCGAGCTGACTGGGCAGCCAAAATATTTTAGAAATATTGTCATTTAAACAAACAGGAACAAACATGGTTTCTATTGTTTGATGTTGTGGTTCCGGTTGAGATTTTTCAAACAGAAGCTTTGAAAACAAGCCTGTGCCCCACTTTCCCACCCTACAAAGCAAAAGTTGTTGCTTTTCCTGTGGGTGCTTTGCTAGCTACGAAAATGGGAAGATCTTCCCTGAACTGGCAATTAAATAGATACCTTTGTATGTGTTCTTTGGGAACCATGGCCTTTCCAAACCAGAGATTCTATCAAAGGCTTCTGGCATATCAGTGTATGTAAATATGAACCCCATAAAGTAACAATGACACGTCTCTGAATACCCCAAGTTCTGGATTCTAGTTCAGGTTTGGTCTGCAGTGAACAATGTTTCTGAAAAAATGGTCATTGCAACTTTCTGAAGCCCAGTGTCCCCACCTATAAAACAAGAGACTTGAACTGGCTTAGGCTGATCCAATGTCCTAGAATACATCTGTCTCTGTCCACTCCTAGGTGTGTGGCAGGCCTCACTAATCCACCACTAAGCTCTTTCCCATTTAGGTTGGAGTTGCACTCTTTCTCAATTAAATGCTTTAGCAGCTGCTACCAACTGAATAGACTTGGTATACTTACAGTGTAATCATTATTCCAACGCTAATTAATGTCAAAGCCCCTTTTCACTCCAGGGTTCCTTTTCCTGCGTATGAGCACGAATAGAGTAAATCTCTGGAAAATGTCGAGGGCATTCTATGGGTTAATTCAAGGAATGGAACCAGAGTACAGGCAATCAAGAAATGTTACTTCAGTGGGTGGGTAAAAAGAATTCTCACTTCCCATTTATTAATCTATTTCACCTTCTGAAAATTAGCTTAATAATACCTGACTCCAGTAACACAGAGATGCTCTGAGCATAGAGTAGATGTACTTTAAGAACTCTTAAGTGAGATGAAATTGTAAGATATTACTGTCTTATTGTCAATGCCCTCACACTTGAAGGACCGAGAAACCATTTCAGGGTGAAATCAGTGATATTTTATTTCCATTTCCTTTTTCTCTGCTAACAGAAAGACAGAAGAGTCATTTCTATAGCCTGATGTTTCCTCAGCTTTATAAATTACCCCGATACATCAGACCAGAGTTTGTCCACAGACAAGGAATTGAAATCATTGCTGGTACAATGAGGAGCTATTAAGAAATTTACGAGAGCTGTAAATTTCATGGTGCTTGAGACAGAAGGAAAATCTTTAACTGAAGACTCAATCTAAATCTATATTTAAAAATAGCTCGTGTAGAAGAGAATGTTTCCATAAACCCGTTTAATTTGACTCAGTGAACTTTTAGTGATGCTATCTGTGAACATGGTATCATGTTAAGGATGCAGGGGAGATAGAGAATAGAGAGACCCAGACCTTGACCTCAAGAAGTTCACAGTCTTTGTAAGGGGAAGGAGTAAAGCAATCAGACCGCAACCAAGCAAGAAGGATGTTTTTTCCCAGAGGAAGTCGACTAGGAGACTCCAAGAAGGAGATAGTCTCTGGTTGAGAGGATCGAGAAAGCTTCCTGGGAGAGGAAGCAGCGGAGCTTGACTTTGAAAATGGCATAGGCTATCTCTCCACAAGTGAAACAAAGCCAAGCTTCTAGAGCATGAAGGTGGTAGCAGTGAGCATTTTAACTTGAAATGGTGCCCAATGGAGAAGCCCATTCAAAAACCCAAATGTGAAGTACTGATGGCCCAAACCAGGGAAGCATTTGTAGACACCAAAAAGCAAAGGGCAGATAGGAAAGACGTAGCTGAGGTAAGACCATCAGGGCTTGACGGTGACATCCTTCCTGACTAGGGAGCAAGAGTCAAAGCTACTTGTCCAGCCCAAGGGAAGGGAGGTGTGGCTACGTCATTTGCAGAAGGCTGAATCCAGAGAAAGTGGCTTCATCAATACATTAGGAATGGGCATCTCAGGGAAAATAGTTTACAAAGAGAACTTTGGGATTTTGTAAATAAATAGGTTCGCCGCTGGAAAAGCTTGTAACTTTTGCCTTAGTACTTCTCAAAAATTTGATATGATAACATGGCTTTTGCTTTTCATATATATTTATTTACAAATATAAATAGTGGAGAGGTACCCAATTAAAGATGTCCATTAAAAATTTAATTTGTTGGTATCTCTGCATAAACATTTCTGAGTGATTTAGCAAATGAATAAAACCTTTGCCCTGCAACGAATTGTTTTTTGTATTCTGGCTCAAAGGCAGAATGTGTGTCACTACTGCATGTTTTAAAACTGTTTTCAAGGCCAGCTTTGTTCAGTGATTATATCTGCAACTGAAAACTCTAAGGCTTTCAATAAAAAAAAAACATGAGAGATGCATAAAAAGCAAATAGTAGTTATTAGAAAGATGAAAGATGAAGGCTGAATAAATAGAAAACAATCAGTAGTATTTGAGCACTGAAATAGACCATTGGGCATTGGGTGATATTTTTAAAAGATAATGTTGTGTCCAATATTTACCCAAGCATAAGGATGTTTATGGCACAATAGCAGAACAATGTTTACAGAAAATAATGGAAAATCTAGTTTAAGAAGAAATGCTTTTGAAATTTGATATTAAAATGGCCAGATAAGAGAGATGGATTAAAACAAAAAGAAACAAATGATCAGAGAACTTTAAAAAGAATTGTTAGTCACAGGTAATAAAATAAAAAAAATTATAATGACCAACTAAATTATACTAGTGACAAAAGTCACATTATATATTTATGAAGTATTAAAAATTGCTAGATGAACAAACAAGGAAGTAAAACATTAGAAATGTTTCCTAGGTTTCACATCTACTATTAAAAAGTAAGAATTTTGACTTTCATGAAAAGCTACGAGCACAACTTTCTATTTAAAGCATTGATTTAAAATTTCATTGAGAGCTGTACTCAGGTGGTTGCTAAAGGAAAAACAAATGAGCCAAAATACTCAACATAGTCTGAATTTGTTACCAGGAGTCAAATCTTTAACCTGTGCCCAATAGTGGCATTTTATGGAATAATTCAAGGGCTATAGAAGTTGCTGTTTGTATCTGCCCAAAGATGGAAAATTAAAGAAACTAACATTGAATTTGGCTAGATAACCATCCTTAGACACTTCATGAGAATGTTGACTGAATGATGTTGAAACAGTAAAATTTCACTTAGACAAGGTATCAGATATATAGGAGAATTACCTAAAACAAGAGAACAGCTCCAAATAAACAGTAAATTGTGGCCTTCTGCAGAAAATTTAAGCAATTCTGAATTTGAGCTATTCACATTATTTTATTTAGAAGAGACTATTGTTTATTTGGAATGAAATATACGGGAAAATCTTACAAAAAGAAGAATCTATGCTTTTTCATTTTACTTATAAGAGAGATGTTCTTCCAAAATTTTAAAGAAATTATTTTTCTAAATCTAAAAGAAACTGCATGTGATATGTGAAGTGAAATGTTATTCCAAATAAAATATGTTAATGATAACAAGAAAACCAAAAGGTACATATAAATATAAAGGAAACTTATGTATAAATAATCCTGAAGGAAATTTTCATAAGGATTATTTTCTGTGTTCGTAGCTCAAGGTATGCCATCTATTGTTGAGAAATTTGAACAAATGTAGCAACAGAACTATTTTGGTTTTCTTTCAGCTTTGAAAATACATGGAACTAAATTTTTCTTTAAAAGATTGTTAAAATCACATTATATTATGATTGTCATGATAGCATTAAAACATAGGGAGGTTTTTTTTTTTTTTTTTTGGTACTGGGGATTGAACCCAGGGGCATTCTACCTCTGAGCTACACCTCCAGGGCCTGCCCCCACTTTTTAATTTTTTTTTTGTTTTGATACAGGGTCTTACTAGGTTTCAGAGAGTCTTACAACATTGCTGAGGCTGGATTTGAACCTGCAATCCTCCTGTCTCAACTTCCCAAGTACTGGGATTAGAGGTGTGTACCACCTCACCCAGCTAATATTTTCTATAATGCTCACTTATCATTTGTACAAAATTTAGAAAATATGCATAAAGTGTTTGCTATTTCTGTGTTTAAATACTATTTTAAAACATTTATTGACAGCTCTAGTTGCTACTTCCCTACAGAGAAGTTTCTCTAAATTTAAACCAATTTTCTAGAACTACCTAAGAACTATGACTTAAGAAAGGTTATTTAATTGGCTTTATATCAACAGAACAAAATAATAACATTATTAGTAATTTTGCTAAACTCAGGCAAAAAATATATTTCATGAAATAAATGTATACTTTACAAATTACATATATCTGTAGTTTATTATCACCCAAACTCCACTAGCTCATCAACAGACCATCCAGAAGTGGTCAGTTGATAATCATTGTAAACCATCTTTGATACTTTGCTGATTTATTGGAGATTTGGTTAACCAGTGTATAGCACATTCTTCATATTAGTGTACTTTGATATTGTCACGATGATGTATCATCAAGGCACATATTTATAACATTTTATTTAATAGTTTTTCAGTGCCATGGTCAGTTTTCTATGTCATGTTGGTTTGTCTACAATCTGCAGTTATTCAGCCAAATGCCAGGTTAGGTGAGGTCACGAAGATATCTTGTAGATGTTATTTTCATCTATAACCAGTTGATTTTAAGTGAAGGAGACTCTCCTAGATTCCCTGGGTGGGCCCGATTCTATCGGTTGGATATCCTGTAGAGCAGGACTGAGGTTTCCTGAGGAAGAAGTCGTTCAGCCCATGAACTGAAGCTTCAGGTTGTGCCAGGAGTTCAGCCTGCCCTTCCTGGTGGCCTCCCCCATCGATTCTGGACTTGACTACTGTCTTATTCCATTCCTGCTGCTTTAGTAAGATACCTATGGCTGATGAATCTGCAAACACTAGGAAATTATTTCTCACATCCTGATGACTGATAAACCTAAGATCAAGGTGCTGACAGGTTTGGTGTCTGGTGATGTCCTGGCTTCTGCTTCCAAGATGACGTCCTAAATGCTGTGTCCTCACGTGGCAAGAGGGGTGGAAGGGACCAGAGGACAAAAGGGCCTAGTTGCTGCCCTCTGCTACTCACCTATCTCTACTCCTCAGTCATTCAGATTCTGAATGCTTCATGGCCTTGGGCCTGCTTTCCCACATCTATGCCTGCCTGCCTTCCTTCCTTCCTTCCTTCCTTCCTTCCTTCCTTCCTTCCTTCCTTCCTTCTTTCCTTCCTTCCTTCCTTCCTCCTTCCCTCCCTTCTTTCTTTCCTTGCCAAAATCTACACCTTCCCCAGAAAGAGCTGTGCCTCCACCTTCTGAGTCTTGGCTCCCTATGAGCTTCCTAAGAAGGGGATAGTAAAGGGATTACTAAAAACATCTAGGCTAGATAAGGATAGTGTATAACATTACTAGATTAATACTTTCTCAAACTTCATACACTCCTTAAACACCATTGGTCTAACTTTTGATAACTTAAGAAAAATCTCACTTGTATTTTAGTCAAAATAATACAGTTTCTCCCAAATAGCATCACTGAGCTTTATAAAACAATACAACTTTTTAAAAAAACTGCTAATGAATTTATTTTTCTGGGTTTGTATATGGACTGTTAGGGTGTATATGTGGGATATTGGGAATTGAACCCAGGGGCTTTCTACCAATGAGCTGAACCCTCAGCCCTTTTTATTTTTATTTTTATAACAAAAGACAGGAGCTCCCTAAGTTGTTGAGATTGGCCTCGAACTTTAGATCCTCCTATCTCAATCTCCCAAGGGGATCACAGGCATGCACCATGCCCAGCTTGTATATAGATATTTTTTGAGTCATAATAATGAAGTTTACTGGTTAATGTTACTAACTTTATTATACTTTCAAGCTGCAAAGCTAATAAATGTCAATGCTACAGAGTCTATGAATACATCAATCTCCTCAATGAGGGTAGAAAGTTCGGGGGTCCACGGGAGGGCTGGGACTTTTGTTTCTATCAGGATTTGACTCAGAGTCCCTAATGATGACTAAAGAATCAGAAAATACAGAATGTTTAAATCCCTGCTTTGAATGTTGCCGCCTGTTATTAGAGATGTTTCATTTTGTCCCTTATGACAACCAAAAGGAAACTTGTCATGGTGGCAAAAATGAAAGTGGTGAGGAGATACCCCAGTGTCAACGGATAGTAAAGCCAAAAACCTTCAAGTGAAATCGGGGCCACATTGGAAGTGACCAGAATGATCTCCTCGAAATGTTTGTCTTCCTCTCCCATGCAGGCTGGGATCTTTGAGACATCAGACTTCAATGGAAACATCTATTAATCTGAAATTATTGACTTTTTTCATGGTTTGATTACTACTAAGATTTAGTTATATTCCTGTGCTTATTTTTCTTTGTACATGGACAATTAAATGGGCAGTATGAATTGCTTCAGGACCTCACTGGTTTGTATGTTTAGTCATCCTTTCCTTCCTTCACTTACTCAATACTTACTGTGAGAGCCAAAAAAATCCCTGTTCACATTCTTAAGACACTGCAAGTGACCATGGGTTACATGGTGAGTTTTAATTTCCTTCAAAGGTGGAAATGTTTACACCTACCTGACACAGTTGTTAGCAGAATTGAGTGAAATAATATCACCAAACTAGCATAGTTTCTGGTACACGATGTAGACTTAATAAATGTTAGCAGCTATTAATGTTGTTTTTTCAGATATTTTGCTTTTGTTAAATATGTGTTCTACATTCCCAAATAAATGACTGTGCTTTGGATTAGAAACTTTTTGTGACTTCCACACTGCCTTATTCTAGTTTCTATTAGATACAGAACTCTGGGGAGGACAATTGAGATAGTAAGAGTAGATAGTAATTCTTTCCAAATGACGTCAAAGTTGTATGCAAAATTCCCACTGAGGTCAATACCCTAGGGTTATGGGCGTTTCTAAATTTAAATAGTTATTAAACTATTTGGGCCCAGAATGTGTCCTGTTTGTTTTTAATTCTGGCACCAAGCCTGGCACAGAGATTGGAATAGAATTGTCAAATCGTGGGTGATGTTGGCACATTTTTTCTTTCTAAGATTGCCCAGGTTGATTAGGAACAAGCCATCTTAAAAGAGGTAGAGTCTTGGTGAGTCTCTGAAGGAAATAAAGGACACATTTTTTATAAATTCCTATTGATCTGAAGAATTAATCACTGGGAAATATACTTTTCTTTAAAAAGAAATGGTGGAGCCGGGCGTGGTGGCGCACACTTGTAATCCCAGCATTTGGGAGGCTGAGACCGGAGGATCCGGGTTTGCGGCCAGCCTCAGCTACCTAGTGAGGCACTCTGCAACTTAGTGAGACCCGGTTTCAAAATAAAGAATAAAAAATAGGGCTGGGGGTATAGCTCGGAGGTAGAATGCCCCTGAGTTCAATCCCTAGTACCGCAAAAAAAAAAAAAAAAAGAAAAAAAAGAAATGGTGATTCATTGGGGCAGAGAGAATGGAAGTTGTCCCCTGGGACTGAACTGAAACCTAAGCGCTGGACCATTTCAACAATGATGATCCAGAGGAAGCGGGCACAGCCTGAGGCAGGTCTGCCTGGTTGGTTCAGCCCACAGACCCATGGAAGCAGCTTACTTGGCCTATGCTTCTCATTCAAGAAAAAAAAAAAAAAAAAGGTTTTGGGGGAAATGCTCCACATTGCTTCCTAAGATGTAGTTACAGAAAACATTCAGTAACCCAGGCCCAAGTAACGAAGCAATGCATTCTGGAAACAGTATGGAATTTTAAGACGTGGCTAAGTTGTCACTCGAGTACACTTTACTATCTCCCAGCGTTGGGTCCCCACAACTATGGAAAAGAGGCCTTCTAGGTTTTTCCAATCAACGCTAGGAATTAGTCCACCTTGATCATTAGCCGTCACAAATGCCCACTGTCTTATGACTTTTATCCTTTCTCTTATTAATAAATTTAGTCAGCTGGGTGCAGGCCTGTAATCCCGGTACTTGGGAGTCTGAGACAAGAGGATTGCAGGTTTGAAGCTAGCCTCAGCAACTCAGCGAGGCCCTCAGCAACTTCGAGAGACCTTATTTTAAAATAAAAAGTAAGAGCCGGGCGTGGTGGCGCACGCTTGTAATCCCAGCATTTGGGAGGCTGAGACCGGAGGATCTGGGTTCGTGGCCAGCCTCAGCTACTTAGTGAGGCACCCCACAACTTAGTGAGACCCTGTTTCAAAATAAAGAATAAATAGGGGGTGTAGCTCAGAGTAGAATGCCCCTGAGTTTAATCCCTAGTACCTCAAAAAATATAAATAAAAAAATAAAATAAAAAGTAAACTAGGGCTGGGGGTATAACTCAGAGGTAGATTGCCCCTGGTGTTAACAAATAAATTTCCACAGCGTTGTAAGCAAAGACACATGTTCAAAAGTGGTTCAACAAGGCAATTTTACTTTTTGCCAGAAGGGATGTTGCCACAAGTCAAGTCAGGCGTGCAGGAACAACGTGGCTGAAACTGGCTGGGTCTTTTATTTCCACTGTGGGGTTTCTGTGCTGTGCTCATCACGGTAGGACCCTCAGCTGCACAATCTTTACTCCATTGGCTGAAGGGGACGCCAGGGGAGGGATTGACACTTATAATTTTCAGGAAATGCTAATGTTACTATATATATATATATATATATATATACACATTATATGTATAAAAATATATACATATAAGTGCACACAAGGCTACAAAATGGTAGTTTTACAAAATGGAGCTTAAGACAAGCTATTCCTCTGATAGAAAAGATCTAATTATATTCTCACACTGGCTATAATCCCCAGTCTGACAATTACAAAAATTAAATAAATAAATTTATTCAACAAGTCTTTGAGATAAAGAGGGATGCAAAGCTAGTTAAGATGCAGTAAAGATGCTTAAAATTAACCAGGCATGGTGGCGCACACTTGTAATCCCAGTACTTGGGAGGCTGAGACAGGAGGATTGCAGGTTCAAGGACAGCCTCAGGAACTTAGGCCCTCTGTAACTTAGTGAGACCTTGTTTCAAAATAAAATAATAATATAGGGCTGGAGGTATAGCTCAGAGGTCGAATGCCCCTGGGTTCAATCCCCAGTAAAACACACACACACACACACACACACACACACACACACACACACTTAAAATTTAGCATGTATGAATGGCAGGGCATACATATGCCATATGCCAGCACACATGAGTGGTAAGACATACATATTCTAGGAAGTTATGATGTGCACAAGCCCAAGAGGGCATTGCTTTTCAATTAATAAAAGTATCACAGCTCTCTAAGGGGGAGCACAAAGTTGGGTTCTTCTTTCAGAAGACGCCCCGATTGAGTCGTTTGGAGGTGACAGCTGAAATCCCCTGGGCATTTGCACGGAGAGGGAGCCAAAAAGAAGAGGGCTGAATTGGTCTGCATCGTGAAGGGAGAGAGTTTAGCAATGCACACGCTAGTGAGGGGATGGGGGTCAGTGGAGAGGGAGAAAGAAAGGAGGGGAGGTGCGGGACGGGAAGAGGAGCCCAGGCCACATCATGTAACAAGGCGTGAGGCCAACACTGGCCGGAACATTTCCCTGTGGAGTTGGGGGCAGAGGGACTGCAGGACAGTGATGTCCAGGAAATCACTTAAGTGGCTTCCTGAGATGTGATGTAACTGCCCTTTTTTTCTTTTCTCTGACCCTCAACCCAAGTCTGTTCTACTCAACAGCCTTATGCTACTGGAGCTTTGGGGGAAATGGAGGACATGGGCTTCAGCTGCAGGAGCCAAGAGCAATCGCTGGGCGTGGGGCGTCCTTCTGCACTGCTTACAGTGTGCGCCTGTTGGCGCTGGCTCCCGCGCAGGCAACTCTCTAGTCGTCCTCTCTTGAGACTCCCAGGGTGGGAGGGTGATTTCCGGTAGATTTCCCACAATACATGGGATGGGAACTCCAGTCGTTTCTTTTTCTTTATTTCTTTCTTCCTTCCTTCCTTTCATTTCCCTCCCTCTTTCTTTCTTTCTTTCTTTCTTTCTTTCTTTCTTTCTTTCTTTCTTTCTTTCCTTCTTTCTATGGAAAGGTTGTAGGCCTAGTTGTTAATCGGGAGAACAAACTAAATTAATCTATGCCAAGTGCTTGGCATATGGTAAGTCCTCAGTGGATTTTTTGGTATCATTATTCTTATTATTTGAACAGCTGGGTTATAAAGTTATGCATAGGTAATATGTAAGAGAGGGAAAGACTGTCAAAGTGATACAGACAGTGATACAACTAGAGGAATAGTAGGGCCGTTACAAACGCAAGACAGTAGGAGCTCTGGAGACTTAGTGACGGGAGACATGAATTCCACCGTCATGTACCACAAATGGGGCATGGGGGAGTTGAACTTCGTGCAGGGCAGGTGGACCTGTTTGAGACTTTGATGGACGAATCCAGTTGGAAGCTGAGTTCCTTGCAGAAGAGGAAAGGACAAAACTTGTTGGAGGGAGAAAAGGAGATTCAGAGCCAGAAGAGCAGAAATCTCATTGGAAAGGAAGACGATGATGCCTCCGAGTGGCAGTTAAAAGTGTGAAGCCTCTTGGTAGGCAGTGTGTGTGTGTGTGTGTGTGTGTGTGTGTGTGTGTGTGTGTGTGTTGTGTGTGTGTGTGTGTGTGTGTGTGTGTGTGTGCGCGCAGCACAGGGGGCATAAAAGGGTTTTGGAGAATAGTTTTCAAAATCATAGTGATGCTTTAAGAAAATCTGGCAGCAGCCGGGAGTGGTGGCACACACTTATAATCCCCGTACTTGGGAGGCTGAGACAGGAGGATCGCAGGTTTGCAGCCAGCCTCAGCTACTTAGTGAGGCCTTCCGCAACTTAGTGAGACCCTGTTTCAAAAAAATAAAGAATAAAAAATAGGGCTGGGCGTGTAGCTCAGAGGAAAAATGCCCCTGGGTTCAACCCCCAGTTCTGCCAATAAATAAATAAAGAAAAGAAAATTTGGCAGCAGGGTGTAAGGTGGCTGGGGGGGATGGATGAATTATGGATGGAAAAGACTAAAGGTGATTTTCCAGTAGCTCAGGCAGGAAGAGGTAAACGAAGGCATGACGTGATGGCAGTGAGCATGTAAAACCTGAGACATCAGGGAAGGAGTATGGACAACGTGAGGATCAGCTGGTCCTGGAAACTTACCTGGGCTTGGGAAAACGCAGGACGTGACTGACTCTCCACTTCAGGGTTGAACTTGGTAGCTAGAGGAATAGTAGGACCATTAAAAATGCAAGGGTCCTCTAGGAAATGCTCTCTTTAAACAGGTCTGAAGAAGGGATGCCAGAACAGGAGGGAGAAAGTGAGTCTGGGCTAGAGACTCCAGGTGGTACAGACACAAAGAAGACAAGAAGAGTTCAAGGAAGAATTGGTCTCTGAAAGTAGTTGGTACTGTGTGCAGTGGGGTCTGAGGGTTACTAGGGATTGAACCCAGGTGCATTCTACCTCCAAGCT
>PVLC010028093.1:0-21327 GCA_004027655.1 Graphiurus murinus
TTGATCCTCCCATTTCAGTCTCCCAAGTACTGAGATGACAAGCATGCACCACCACACCTGGCTTCCCAGCAGCAAATATTGATGGCTCAGAGACAGCTGTGGAGTCAGACTGCCTGGATTTAAACCCTAGTTTGTATCATTCTCTAGATTTCAAACTTTATGCAACCGACTTAACCTCCTGTGCCTCAGTTCCCTCACTTGTAAAAAGCACAAGTGGGTTCTTTCTGAGAATTAAGGGCCATCTGTGTCTATCACATAATAAATGCTCTTAGAATGGTACCCTCATTATCCAGTCTCCTTGGAGTCCAAGCCCTCTCATCACCATGGCAACCCATGTCACAAAAAGGAGCCCTCCTTTGCTGCTCTGAAACTTTAAAGCACCACCATTATTTCCAGCACTCTCTTTTGAAGATGCTTTGTTGACCTTACTTTTTCCTATCAGTGGGCCCAAGCACCTACCCGAAGAATGTATCAAAATAACACAGGTATTTTAACGAAATTAGCTGGGGCAATAAACAGGCCCAAAGGAATGAAGGTAAAATCAATTATGTTAATGCATGGCCATCTGCTACCATTTTCCTTGAGATAATGTCAAATATCTAACAGAATACTGGTGAGTAGGTATGGGAGGATATTGCAAGGAAAAAAAAAACTTAAAATTTCCCCACACTAATCCTGCTTAGCTAATATTGAGCATTGCTATGATTACTGTTATGTCCAAGTTACCCTGGCTTATTAATATTCTTCAACACAGGGCATCTCTAGGAACCTCACCAAGTTCAATGGGACTCTGAAGCTTTGAAATTCCTAGGACTGAGTGGGTCGTCTTTCTGGAATAATGAGCTTCCTGAGCTCTGTCTGCTCTTCTGTTTTTTGTATCCTTTATGAAGGAGCTGTCAGGTGCCCTTTCTCCTACCTGTTTACCCACACGTCTCCTCTGTCATCTTAGTTCTGCACAAAATATGGGATCATTTGCCTCCAGTGCAGACTTCAGAGGCTCGAGTTTGCTTTGAGCGGTACTGGCAACACTGTTTGGGGATCTTCACGGCAACATTGACTTTGGATCCTCGGCTGTATTTTGACATCGAAGTTGCTGGCTCCATCTCTGCCGCGGATTTGAATAGGCAGAGAGGCTGTAAAAATAACCGCTGTTGTTCCAGCAACACACAACAAGCACATACAAAGGGAAGGCAATTTATTCCATTGGAGATTTCCCAGGAGAGGGGATGGTTACAAGGAGCCCAAGGGCAACATTTCAATGCACCTGCTCTGCTGGATCAATGACTTGGACCTCTCGTTTGTCTGGTTAAGAAATAATGAGATGCTATGGAATGGATTCAGGTTTGCAGTCAGATGCAATCCGGTTCCAATTCCAGCCTTGGTTTTACCCACCAGCACCCTGGGGAGGCTGGTCTATAGTCTAGGAATCTGGAGTGGGTGGGTTTATGTATGTCAAGAACAAGACTCTCATGGAAGCTCTACACCATGGTCTCCATCCATGGAGCAAAGTATCATTCCCCTCTCCCTTCCTGCGACTGTGTCCCCTAAGGGGAGAGCTCATGAGGGTGGAGCTCATGCTACATCCCAGGGCCTTGCCCTGTGCACACAGGAAGTTTCATAAATCCATGATTGACAAGTGCTGGGTGGGGTCCAGGATTGAGTCAGCAGTGTGAGGCACACCTGTTGCATTTACAGGAGTCCAGAGAGATAACAGTTTGGGTTTTTGTTTTGTTGCAGTTGTTTCTCTAGTTCAGTCCTAATTAAGACTGTGCTTGGATTAAACTCACAGCCTCCTAGATGCATCTCACTGACCTCTCCCCAGTCCCCTGTCTCGCCTGCTCTTGTTCTTGACAGCTCTGTGTTGGGCTGACTCAGGCCCGGCTCAGTCTCCCTCTACCTCCAACCTGGGTAATTACTTCAGCCCAAGCCGTAGCCCATCACCTCCCTGCAGGTGTTAACTGAAGCAGCTGAACTCTTAGGAGTTCATTAGTCAGATGCCAGAGGTAGAAAGTGGACTCTGATTGCCAGGGCCTCAGTGATGGCACTGCGGACTAGAAGTTTCTCAGTTTGCATAGTTTTGCATGAGCATGTTTAAAAGAGTAAAGTAGTAATGACACACCATGTCTTGGCTATCCTCTGTAGATGTTTCTTACCAGGCCTGCCCTGGGCATGATGCCACCCACCTGCATTTAGGGGCCAGGTGAGAAATAATCCTTAAACCTGTTTTCATGTTTGCTTGAAAGCTGTTGTTGACAGTCATACTCATTACTGAACACAGGGCGCTCCCTCTGAAAAGCCCCTTGGAGAAATTCTTTTCGGTTATCAGTATGAGAAAAAGCAATACTTCTGCAGAATGGCTGGTGGGAGAGGTGTGTGGCACAGTGCATTGGGAAAAGGTCTTGGAAGTTCAGCCCTGGACATGAATTTTAATCTTACCACTTTGCGGCTCTGCACACTTTGGTCTGTCTTTCATCTGCAGACTTTGCAGGATAATACCTAGCCTGCAGGGTAGCTGCAAAGACTCCTGGTATGCTGTATGCAGAGGCCTGGTATTTAGTTTGCACTCAATAAATGGTAACTGCCATTGTTGATTATTTTATATAGACATATAACTACTGTAGCCATGGGGGAGATCAGAGTATGTTGCCCTAAAATAGGAAGGATGCTTTGGCTGAAGGCAATTAAGAAGAAGCAGATGCAGGAAAGCTCTTTGCCCCCCCCCCTGTTTGTCCTAAGGAGGACTTAGATATGCAAAATGGCTTGTTCCAGTTAGACACAGGAGAGGCAGAGGCCAATGAGTGGCTAACTCCAGTGAGGGCAATTGAGGACTCCTTGGCACAGATTTTCTGTAACAAATCCTGCTGTTAGTTCTTTCTCCTTTATTATTTGTTTTGATTTTTATTTGCTTCTTCTTAATTGGTCTTATTGTGTTTGAAGTTATCTTTGATAACTGCCTCAAGTCCTATTTGGAAGAAGCTCAGATAGAAACATTCTAATCCAAGAAAGAAAGAAAGGAAGGAAGACTGGCAGCTTATGGCACTGCAATTTTTAGTAGTCAGTCTAAAAATTTTGGAAGAAAAAAATCAATATAGAAGAAAATGATTAATGTCTGTGTGTGTGTGTGTGTGTGTGTGTGTGTGTGTGTGTGTGTGTGTGTGTATTACTGGGGATTGAACACCCAGGGGCATTCTCCCTCTGAATTACACCTCTAGCCCTTTTGTTGTTGTACTCCTACCTTCTTATCTCTTCTCATTTCCCTCTTCTTCCCAATAGAGCCCTTTCAATATACACATGACAATTCCACCAGGAAGATCCAAGAACTCTCCTAATTCTTAGTCTGTAAGAGGTGTGGACTAGACCTGGGTGCCCCTAAGCATGCCATCAAACTTCTTTATCTTCACTTTAACTTTGTCCTACTCACCTGTGAAGCAAAGAGGGCAACCTCTTCCCTGCAGACTATTTGTATTAAAGGAAACAAAGCACTTGAGACCATCTAGCAGGTGTTCAAAAACCTGTTTTTTTCTTTTAGCTTCCAAAGCTTGGGTGAACCCAATTTTAGATTTTTTTTCCAACTGAAGTTGTTTCAAACACCTGTTCTTCCTTAGCCAATCTCACCTCATTATTGGGTAAGCTCACTGCCTCTCCAACACGAATACTCTGGATTAGTTCCCAGTTACCCTAAACTAGTTTCTGCCCAAATTGGATGAAGATAAATTATATTCCAAATAAATGGCTCATTGGCCTGGTCACCATTTGGCTGTATAGATGTCTGTAAAGATGGTACCTATTGTATGCAAGCATGGCCCCAGATTGGGGCACATCTAGCCCAGAAGAGTATCTCTGAAGAACACACAGGGATATTAATAGCCTTTGCTCTGTCTTGAGTCTACGATGTCAAACTCATTCATTATAAGATGAAGAAAAGCTAATACTGGACATGACTCATTACCTAGTCTGTGCTATTTCATGGTTCCCCTCTGTTCATTCTTTAAGATAAGCAGGAGAACCCCTAGATGTAGCTGGCTAAGATGGACTCTTACAGAATACAACACAACCTGAGAGCGATTGGTCCATCATCTTTACCAAATCCGGTGGGCCAGAAGCAAGTTGCAGGCTTCTCCTCACTCAAGGAAAAGAGATAATGTGAGGGCATGACCTAGGGATCAGGGACCCACTTATAACTGTTCCTGCTACCCCCAGCATCAGAACTCTCATCAGAACTCTTCATGACCTCCACTGAGCATGTCAAACATTGGGACTTCAACCTTTGTTCAGGTTACTCAATAATCTGGGAGCCAAGCCCAGGCAGTTGGTCCAGAGTCTGTGTTTTTCAAACAATCAGTTCCTGTGAAGGAGATCTTCCTTGTGTTTTTCCCAAAACTTCCTCCTTTAAGTTGCAGGTGTGCAGACGCTGTTTATGATATGGGATTCAAGGAGTACCTTGTGTGTACATGACCTATAATCAGAGACTATTTAGAACTAGTGAGGATCTGAAACACACTGCCCACACCCTTCATTTCTGTACATAAAGAAACAGATGGTCAGAGGAAAGGGGCACAAAACTCATCAAGACCAGAGCCAGAACTAGACAGTAGATACAGCCAGACATTGTGCTTTTTTCTTTCTTTTGCTTTTCTTTCCACGCTGATCATATATCTTCTCTGTGTCTTTTTGCAGCAGAACCTCAGTCTTCCCCTGGGTGACTCCTGTGCTCCCTTCTCAGCCCTGGATACAATCCAAGCAGGTCTCTCCTAGGAAGCTATAGAAATGGCCAAATAATCCAGGCTTGGCGAGGCACAGAAATGCATCATCGTGATAAACCCAGGCTGGATCAGTCAATGAGAAAGAAGTGTTATAGTCTCCCTAGGGTTGCTGAAGGGCTAAGGTTGAGGTCAGGAGCTGATGGGGTCTCCTGTTGTCATGTGGAGAGCCATCTTCAGGACAAAGCCAAGATAGAGGAGTATATGTTAAGAGAGAGATTCCTGATGGGACTGAGTGCTTCAAGCTGTGGATGAAGCTGGTTAAGTCCTAGAATTTAAGAAGAAACCTATACATATATGTGCACACACACACACACACACACACACACACACACACACACACACACACAGACAATTCATTTTGGTGCTCTCTAACCCAATTTGAGGTGGCTTCTGATGGCACCAACTAAAAGAATCCTGCCTGATACAGCCTCTTGACTTCTATGTCAGGGCTCTATCCCTTGCACTGGTGGTAATAAAAGTTATTGACAAAGACTGCAGAGCCCCAGGATTTTCTGCAAGAATGCTAAATCTCTTCCTCCTATTCCCTTAGGTGCCCTTCCTCTCTAGTTTGAATAACATTTCGACTTTCTTGGCATCAGATCAAAAGACATTGCCTGACTGGGATGTTGCAGTGGAACAGGGAGATGCTTGGGTAAGCTAGCACTTTTTCTCCTGGAAATGGTGTATATTTACCAGTAATTCACACTAATCAACTATGGGGCAGATGTCTTTCAGGAATAGAGTTGTAGTAATTATAGGATTCCTCCCTGGTCCTTGGCTGCTAGCTACACGTCCCCCATCCTCATAAGTACAGAACAGATTGTCTTTTCTAAGGCAAGTTACCTGTGTTTAACATGAGTTACCTCATCTCTGTTTCTTTTCCACAATGGTTGTCTGCAAAACTGGAGGAAAGAGTTGGGCTGCTAAGGCAGCCACGTCTCAAAGGACAGGGCTGCCAGCCAGAGGAGGTGTCCCTTCCCTTCACAAATCACTGGGAAGGAACAAAGGCTTGGAAAGCAATGAATTGTCTCTGGTTGTTATTGTTTTATTGAACAAAATTGTATTGGGACTTGATGGTCCAATTTCAGCATTTAAGGGCCGCCATCAATCACCATTATCTGAGGAATGAAAGCATAAGCTTTATGCTTGCAGGTAATAAAATGATTATACAAACTCAGCACATGGGTCTAGAAGAAGAATGGGCCTCAGGGCTAGCACAAACTGAGTTCAGATCCTGATAGGCTACTTACCAGTTGCCCTGGGGGATTTTACTTAATTTATATAATCCCCATAAAAGGAGATGGTACAGGAAGTCCTGCACATTGAGGGAGTTTCTCCTCCTTGAATTCAACAAATCTCAAATCAAAACTATTTTGGGGAAAAAATGTACAGATTTTTTTTCTTGTCATTCCCTAAACAGTATAATGCAATCACTATTTCCATAGCTTTTGCATTATGTGTTAGATGTAATCTAGAGATGATTTGAGGGCCAACTATACTTATTTTTTAAAAATTGGAGCCAATCTCCAAGTTCAGAGCACAGAGCTGGTGGAGCACAGAACTCATCTTGGGCCAGGTTGCAGACTACAGGCAGTTGCAAAGCGGGTGGGATCTAGCAGAGAGATGGAGCTGAGCTGAAGCCCAGGGACACAGTCAGAAGCTCATCACCTGCCCACAGTATGATGTGTTTACCACCTGGCTGCTGATGGGCTGGTGTGTTCCCCCACAACCAGTCTTGGGCTGCCTCTCCTTTTGGGTTTTAAGTGAAGTGGTTACAGCAAGTGAGACCGATAAGCTCATGTGCCTGGTCTTTCTGATGTGGGCTTAATGTGCCCATGTATCCAGGTTCTCCTGGGTTAGTTTGATAAGCTCACAGTTGGTCATTTTTTTTGCTAGCACAATTTAGTCTGTTTATGTCTTACAGTTGTACAGATGGTAGTTGTTTGCTTATACAAAAAAGTTACACCTTGGCGCTTGTACTCAAAATTGGGTAACTCATGGTAAACTACTGCTTTATAAAGTGGAGTAGTTCAGGGTAGGGCATAGCTCCCAAACTGTTAAATTATATGCATCATATAGAAACTCAGAGTAGGGCACAACCTGCTCTCCACAGACTGCTTGGCCTGTATATGAGCCCTTTCATAGGTGTCACAGTGGTATGAAGAAAGTAAGCCCAGCTCTATGGCTGGAGGACCCAATCAGGGGTAATCGGGGAGTCCAAAGTGTTGGGAAGGTCTTGACAGGAAGGAACACAGGAAAAATGTCCCACAATGTCATTTCTGAACTCCGGGGCTCACTCCTGAGCTAAAGAAGTGTGGGTCTTGTTCTTTGCAGTGTATCAAAGATTTTAAAAACTGAACCAAAATTCAAATATCCCTGAAAAACCCTAGAAGTGGAAATGGTGTTGAATCTGCAATGTATAAGATAGTGATAGGAACGTATGACTGAAACCCACTGGGTCATCCCTTACTTAAACAAACAAACAAACAAAAATCAACATTTTCAGCAGGTGTTAAATAACATTCAGGATATCATCATATAAGGATACAATTAAAAATTACTCAGCATATGAAGAATCAGGAAAAACAATGTGCTTGGAGAAAGGTAACCCAATAGAGGACAAGACCAAGGTGACACAGATGTTGCATTATTTAAAAAGAAGGTAGAAACATCACAGATAAAAACACTCCAACAGATGAGCACTCTCAAAATGAGGGGGGAAATCTCTATCTATCTATCTATCTATCTATGTGTTTTCAAAGAAAGATTTAAAGGAGACACAAATGGAAATTTTAGAACTGAAAACTATAAGGTGATTGACATGACCCAAGAGATAAAAGATCCAAGAGGCCAGTCCAATCAGGGAAGGTTTATTAAAGGGAAGCTGCCAGGCTGTCTCACACAAGAGAGCAGCCTTGTTAAGGTGAAGCAAAAAAATTATAGAGGGAGAGAAGGGGAAGGCATCAGGAAGAGAAGGGGAAAGGATAATACCTGGTCTCCACAATCTCTGGACTTGGTTGCATATTCATGGTGGGGGCTGACTTTTGTGGTCAGAGTTGGAATGTTCCCCCTTGTGACTGTTTTCTTATTTTTGGTACCTGCTCCTTGGATTGGGTCAGACTGCCCTTCGCTTATTATGCCTCAGCTGTGCTTGTGAAAACCACACAGTTGTGGTCATGAAAACCCACCGGGGTCCCATGCATCCTCTGATCTAACAAAAACACAAGAACAAAAACAAAAACTTTACAGAAAATTATAATATTAGAATGGAATAACAGAGGAGAGTAGGTGACCTTTAGATCAGCAGAAATTGTTCAAGCTGAACAGAGACAAAATGTTTTTCCTAATGCACATGGTGTACTTTCACAAATATATCAAAGTCAATCACTAAACTGAACTTGAGAAGGAGGGAGGAGGAGGGAGTGGGGCAGAAATTGGGGAAGGGTTAAATGAGAGATGTGTACATGAATGCCTTTACCAGCTTGTATCTAACAAAGATGTATGGTTACAATGCACCAATAAAAAAATTAAATTAAATCAAATTTTAAAAACACAGTCTCAGAGACAATACTAAAAGTTCCTATATTCATGGAACAAAGAAAAGAAGAAAGAGTTGAGGCAACATGAATATTGCCTCAAACTTATACACACAAATCACTTTAACCTACAAATCACTTTAACCTACAAATGCTTAGTGTTGGTCAAACAAGATAAACTTCAAAACATTGTGCCCAGAAAGATCACAGTAGACTTCAGGAAATTAAATAGAAGTCTTGAACACAGCCAGCAAGGGGTGAAGGGTATTACTTATAAGAAAACAAATCTGTGGTATATACAGACAATGGCATTTTACTCAGCCGTAAGGAAGAACAAAATTATGTCATTTGCTAAAAAATGGATGGAACTTGAGAATATTGTGCTAAGTGAGATTATCCAGTCTCAAAAAGCAAATAGTTGTGTGTTTTCTCTCATATGTGGAAGCTGGGGAAAAATCAGGGAACAAGTACAACCTCAGATAAGAGGACAGAGACTCCAATGGAGTGAGGGAGGGGGCTTAGGGGAGACAGAGGTATAAAGAAGGGAACAGTTGAAATAATGCTATGTACATATATTTAATTGGCAATGCCAATTTCAAAGGCATGGATGGGGAAGGGGAAGGAGGAGGGTGGGATCCAGAGGGAAATGTTCCAAGGTGGGATCCAGAGGGAAATGTTCTATACCTCAGTGTGATGTGTAATTACAATGCACCAATAGGAGTAGTTATCAAAAACAAGGGGGATAACTATGAACTTTCCATCAGAACCTATGGAGGACAAAAGAAGTAGAACAATATTTGTAATGTGAAAGAAAATAGCTGTCAACTCAAAATAGGATATACAGAGAAAGTATCCTTCAGGAATGAAGGTGAGACACAGACATCTCAGATGGAAAAACACAAGGTAATTTGTTGCCAGCTGATCTGTAGAAATATATATATATATATATATATATATATATATATATATTCATGTACATATATATATATTTCTGTAGAAATATATTCTGTAGAAATATATATTCTAAATATTCTGTAGAAATATATATCATATATATATATATATATATATATATATATATATATATATATATATACTAAAGGAACTTCTTTAGGCAAAAAGGAGACAAATTCAGAAAGAAATTTGGAACATTGGTAATGAAGGAAGAGCAACAGAAATGGTAAATACTTAAATAAATAGATTGTTCTTCTCCTCTTGCTTTTTAAAAGATAGTCTCCACACATGAAAGCAAATATATTGACATTCTCTAGTGGGATTCTCAATGCATGTAGATATAATGTATAAGACAACACCAACTTAAAGGGGAGAGGGCAAAAAGAACTATATGGTGATAATGTTTTTGTGTTCCACTGGAAGTTATAAAATATTGACTCCCAATATACTGTGAAATGTTAAGTATTTTTAGAGTAACTACTATAAAAAGTACTATATGAGCGGTATAGTGTAAACCACAATATATAAACTAAAATAGGATGCAAAAAAACAGTACAAGAAACATAAAAGAAGGCAGACAAGAGGAAAAAAGGGTTGTAATCCAGAAAGAATAGACAGTCAGCAAATGGTAGAGTTGTGTGCCTGTTTCCTACTATGTCAATGATTGTAACTACCATAAGTGGACTCACATGTCGATTAAAAGCAGTGATTGTGAGGATGAGCTAAATATCACTGTTTCGGCCAATATTCTCACTGACTTCACAACTTAGAGGGAAGGATATTTATTTTTTTATTGTAATAATTCATGCATTGTAAGCACACATCTTTGTTAGGTACAAATTGATAATGACATATGTGCACACATTTCTCATTTGACCCCTTCCCCAATTCCCACCCGGCTCCCTCACCCTCCTAGAGGGAGGGATATTTATTTGCTCTCAGTTTTTGGAAATTTCAGAGTTTCAGTTTATGTCAGGTCTGCTCTGTAGAGCTGAGCTCAGGGCATGGTGGCAGAAAAAGAAGGAGGGAGGGAGGGAGGGAGGGAGGGGGAGAGAGAGAGAGAGAGAGAATATGGAGGCCAGAAGCAAGAGAACAAGCAAGGAGCAGAAGGATCTTATATAATCCCCAAGGCCACACCCCAGGCACCCCTCCTTAGCAATCAAGCCCTGATTTCAACATTTCTGCCTTGTTTCCATTTTAAATGGCCATGGGGGACATTTTATATCCAAACCATTACAATCACCATCCAATGACATTCTATCTATGAGAAACTGGCTTCAAATATAATGATAGGGGTGGGCTAAAAGTAGGAGGAAGAAAAAAGTTATGCCATTGACAAAAGGTAAAATAGTAAAGCTGAATATTAATATTCAGCAAAGTAAACTTCAGAGCAAAGAAAAGTTAGCAGGAATAAAGAGCGCCTCTGCATGATGATAAAAGTCAATCAGCAGGAAGACATCCTATGGCAAGTAGCAGAACTTCAATATATGTGAAGTGTAAGCTAGGCTTGATGGCACACACCTGTAATCCCAATACTTGGGGGGCTGAGACAAGAGGACTGCAGGTTTGAGGCCAGTCTCAGCAACTTAGTGAGGCCCTTGGCAACTTAATAAGATCCTGTTTCCAAAATGAAAAATAAAATAGGACTAGGGTGCAACTCAGAAGTATCCCCAGTGCATGCTCGTGCACACACACACACACACACACACACACACGCACGCACGCACGCACACACACACACTATGAAGCACAAACTGAGAGTTGAACAAACTGAAAGGAAAAATAGATAAAACCACATGTACAGTGAGAAACTTCAGCACAACTCTCTGACTTATTGATAGATCAGCAAAGATATAGAACCAGACGATGCTATAAACTTGGCATTTATAGAACAGTTCAACCTACGAGTACACAGTCTACTTCTCAAATGCACAGATAGTGTTCACCAAGGAAAATTGTATCTCGAGTCATAACATAAACTTTAACACAGTTCAAAGAATCGACACCATCTAAAGTGTGCTATCCATCCATAATATAATTTGACTAGACATCAATAACTGGAAAATAACAGAAAAATCTCCAAACAGTTGGCAATCAACTAATACCCCTCTAAATAACCCATTTATCAATAATAACCCATTGATTATAAAGGAAATCTCGAGAAAAATTATAAAATATTGAGAACTGAATGAAAATAAAATGCATCATATCAATGATCATGGGATGGCAATACAATAGTGTGTACAGGGAATGTTATACCAATTAATGATTACATTAAAAGGAAGAAAGGTCACAAGTCAACACTTCTGAGCCTCCACTTTAAGAAATATGGAAATAATGAGAAAAACCACCCCAAACAAGTAGAACAATCTTATTATATTTTTAGTAAGGAAATGGGTAAGAGAAGAGTAGCAATTAATGAGCTTGACAGCAGAAAAGAAATACAGAAAATCAATAGAGCCTTAAGACACCAGTGCTTTGAAAAGATCAATGCATTTGATAAACCTCTAGCAAGAGTGGTAAAGGAAAATGCGAGAAGACACTAATGACTAATGTTAGGAATGAATAAAGGGTAACGCTACACACCCCGCAGAATGATAATAAGAAGACCTTACAAATAACTCAACGAACATAGTCAAGCACTTATGAAACAGGCTAATTCCTTGAAAAGTAAAACAACTAAATGCATCAGGATGAAATAGGTACCCAAGAAGACCTAGATCTATAAAATGAATAAATGAATGAAAGCCATGATTTTGGGGGGTTTTTTGTTTTGTTTTGTTTTGTCTTGCAGTACTGGGGATTGAACTCAGGGGCATTCTACTTTCGAGCTATACCCCCAGCCCTATTTTTTATTCTTTATTTTGAAACTCACTAAGTTGCGGAGTGCCTCACTAGGTAGCTGAGGCTGGCTGCGAACCCGGATCCTCAGATCTCAGCCTCCCGAATGCTGGGATTACAAGCGTGCGCCACCACGCCCGGCTTTTGTTGTTTTTTAACTGACAGATAAGTACACATCTTTGTGGGGGGTAGTGCAATGTTCCAGTACATTTATACATTGCTGATCAACTCAGCATATCCAGGTTATCTAACATCGTGAACCTATATGACTTCTTTGTAATGGGGACATTTCAAATTCTCTCTTACCCCTATTTTGAATTATACAATGTGACGTTGTTAAATATAGTCACCCACCTGTGTAATGGGACACCAGAACGTATCCTTCCTATCTGGTTATGGCTTGGTTTCCATAAAGCAATCTCTTCTCTTCTCCCTTCTCTCCTAATTCACCTGGCCTCTGGCAACCACTAATCTCTATTTCTACGAGCAAAACTTGTGTAGGTTCCGCACATGAGTGAAATCATGCAGTATTTGTCTTTCTGTGCCTGACTCACTTTGTTTAATATTATCCAGATGCATCCTCGTTGCTGCAAATTAAAAGATTACTTTCTTTTATGGCCAAATAATATTTTTTAATGTATGTATACCACATTATCTTTATCCAGTTATCAGTTGATAGGTACTTTGGTTGTTTTATTTCTGAGCTATTGTGAATAATTTTGCAATAAACATGGGAGTGTAAGTATCTCTTTGATGCACTTATTTCACTTTCTTTGGATATATACCTAGTAGTGGAATTGCTGGATCATAGGGTAGTTCTATTTTTAATTTTTTGAAGACCCTCCATACTGTTTTCCATAGCGGCTATAGTAATTTACATTTCCATCAACAGCAATGTATCAGAGCTCACTTTTCTCCACATCCTCATCAATATTTTTCATTTTTTATTTTATATTATGGCCATTCTAATTGGGGTAAGATGATATCTTGAATCCATAATTTAAAACTTTCCAAAAGATAACCTTTCAGCCCCAATTAAAAAATGTACATGGAAAAGAAAATGGCCTAGAACAGCTAAAACAATTTGAAAATGGAGGATGCAATTAGAGGAATCCCACCAATAACTTTCAAGGCTTACTATGAAATTATAATAATCCACACAGTGTGAGATTGGCAAAGAGATCCACATACATGGATCTATGGAAGAGAATAGAGTTCAGAAGCAGATCCAGGTAAATGTGCCCGGTTGACAATTCAAAGGAGAAAGATGTTCTTAGTAACAAATGATATCAAAACAATTGTACATCCCTATGCAAAACAAGAAAGCAAATGAAAAGGGATCTTTGGCTTCCCCCTCACACTTTATAAAAAATTAACTCAAAGTAGATTATAGACCTAGATGCAAAAAGCAAAACTATAAAACTTTTAGAGAAAAATCTAGGAGATGATATTGTGACCTGGTCATAAGCAGAGACTTATTATTTGACAGGACACTAAAAGCACACTCCATCAGAGATAAATTGATAAATCAGGCTTTATTTAAACTTAAAACTTCTTCTCTGGGAGAAGATGCTGTTAAGAAAATGAAAAAACCCTATTACAGACTAAGTAAAAGCATTTGCAAATCATATGTCCAACAGAAAACCCTTGTCCAGAATGGATATAAACCCTCAAATCCACCATAAGAAAGCAAAAGACCCAATTATAAGGTGCACAAAAACTTCAACAGACATCTTGCCCCCAAAAGGAGATGGAAGGTGGATAAAACAAAGAGGTTTGATACATTTAGTCATTAGAGAAATTGGCTTGAAACCATGATGAAATCCTACTAAACACCCTTTGGATACCTGGAGTAGAAAACACGGCCAATATCAAGTACTAGATGAGGATAAGCGAATTAGAGGTGCCCCACTTTTGTAGGACAAATGGAAGTGATCCTGCCACTCTCGAAGACAGCTGCTTTTAGCAAACTAAAACGTATACTTAGTTTATGTTCATAAGAAGAACTGTCCACCAACACTTAGAGCAGCTTTATTCATAACCCCCGCCCCCAAACTGAGTACCCAACTGTGGTATGTCCACACATTGGAGTATCACTCAGCAATGAAAAGAAGGGAACTACCAGCGGTGTGCATACAGCCAGTTTCAGAATGTTACACATGGAGATTCCATTTAAAAGACATCCTCTAGCATGCCTGTAGTCCCAGTACTTGGGAGGCTGAGACAGGAGGATCACAGGTACAAGGCCAGCCTCAGTAACTTGGCCCAAGCCTGCTTTGAAATGGATGGAACTAGAGAATATTATGCTAAGTGAGATTAGTCAGTAACAAAAAGTGAAAGGTCATATGTCCTCCCTCCTATGTGGAAGCTAGGGAAAAATTGAAACACAAGAATGACTCCAGACTAAGGAGGAGAAACTTTGAGGAAGAGGACCTAACTGCAGAAGGCGAGAGAGGGGAGGAAGACTTGAAGAGGGAAACACTTCAATGGGCATGATGCACACACACCAACCCATCCAAGCCAATCGCTGTGCTGAGCACAAGACGGCAGGGAGTGGGCTGGGAACTGGGGGAGGGCTCCCCGAGTGCTGTGTGCATGGGTGCATGCCTCCGTCACCCTAAACTGCATCACGATGCATGATTACAATGCACCAATAAAAATGAAAATAAATAAATAAAATAGGCCTGGAGGTGTAGCTTGGAGGTAAAATGCCTCTGGATTCAACCTCCAGTACCCCAAAATAAAATAAAATGAAGACATTGCCTAAAAGATGGAGCTGTAAGGATGGAAGACAGATCAGTGGTTGGGTTTGTAGCTGCAAAAAAGCATGAGAGAAGATGGGAATGATAACGCATGCTTGTAATCCCAGTACCTGGGAGACTGAGATGGGAAGATTTCAGGTTCGAGACCAACTTCAGCAACTTAGTGAGACCCCTGTTTCAAAATAAATAAAAAAATGAAATAGGCTGGGAGTGTAGCTCAAGGTAGAATTTCCCTGAGTTCAATTCTCAGTACGATTAATTAATTAAAATCATGAGAGAATTCTGGGCAGGTGGTGGAGTTATTCTCTGTGTTGATTATGGTGGTGGTTACACAATTCATACATGTGTTAACACTCATTGAACTATACTTCAGAAATTCAGCTTTAATGTATGGTAAGTTAGACATTAAATTTTAAATATCTGACAATGTCACCTGTCGTGCAGAAGGAGGGAATGGTGCGTCTGCTTCTGAAAACCCTTTAATAAGAGAAAATAGTCCACAAGTAATAGCATTTATTGAATGCCTACTAGCAGGCACTGTAACCTTACTCCATTTTATCTAATTTTATCCTCCTAATATTATAAGATGTTTCCTTCCTTCCAGTGGGATTGAACCCAGGGACATTCTACCTCCAAGCTACACCCCCAGCCCGATTTTATTTTAATTTTATTTTTTGAAACAGGGTCTCACTAAGTTGCTGAGGCTGTCTCAAACCTGCGATCCTCCTGTCTCAGCCTCCCAAGAGTACTGAGTACTGGTGTGTGCCACCACACCTGGCTAAAATGTTCATCCTTTTATTATCCCCATTTTGCAGATGAGAGAAACTGAGACCCAGGTTGGAGAGCTCACCCAGCTCCAGGGTCAGAAAGAGCAGTTCCTGGTGTTTAAATATGAGACTCACCAACTCAAGACTTTGCATTTTGTGCCAACCACTTTCTACTGCTTCTGGGGTGCATCATTCCGCTTTTCTCATTTTAAATCCTGCCTGTTCACCGAGCATGGCCTTGCTACAGAAGCACTGTCTCTGCTCTGTGAGTACTGCCCGCTAGTCCCTAAGAAATGCTGACTCTTTGGCGGAAGACATCCTCCTATATTGATCTCTTTTGTTTTCTTTCTCCAATGCAGCCGTTAAGTTCTTTGAAACGATGTAATTCATCATGAGATGGTCAAACCCTGGTTTTATTGATGCAACACTTAATTAGTTGGCTGCTTAGCCCTGCAAATTGTGCTCCGGCTGGCTGGCTGGCCAGGCTCAGGAGCTACAATTCAAGTCTAACAGGCACCCTGGCCATAGTGCTGACTTAATCACACTTGCCGTGTCCTGGGAGGTGCCCCACCCCCTCCACCTGCCTCTGGGCTCGAGGTCATTTAAGCTGCTCAGAGTTCACGTGAAATCTTTCTCCACTTGCACCGAAGGGGCTGGTCACTCATGTCCTTTCCAAGATGGGTCGCCAGGTCCTGTGAGAAAAAGGAGATCTAGTATAATCCTGTGTACATTCGTGAAACTAGCAATACCAATTCCAACATTAGGAAAGGAAATTTATCAAGTTTGGGATTTACTCTTATGCTGGGAGAAGGCTGTGCTATTTGGGCATAAAAGGGTGGGGTCTGGGGTCAGATAGCTTGGGGTCTAGTGGTAGCCCCTCACTAGCTGAGATAATGGGGCAGTCATCTCTTTTTTTTTTTTTTTTTTTTGCGGTACTGAGGATTGAACTCAGGGGCATTCTACCTCCGAGCTCTACCCCCAGCCCTATTTTTTATTCTTTATTTTGAAACCAGGTCTCGCTAAGTTGCAGAGGGCCTCACTAGGTAGCTGAGGTTGGCTACAAACCCAGATTCTCCAGTCTCAGCCTCCCAAATGCTGGGATTACAAGCATACACCACCATGCCCGGCTTGTCTCTTTATTAGGCTATAATTTACATGCCACACAAGTCACTAATTCCACCATTCACCAATATTCAATATGTTTACAGAATTGTACAACCATCAGCACAATCTAACTCGGGAATATTCCTTTTACCCTACAAAAGAAACTCGATGCTCATTTGTAGTTGCTCCACATTTCTCCACCCTAGCCAGACTTTAAGCAACACATTTATTTTTTATCTCAGTAAATTTACCTTTTCTTAAAAATTCATATAAATCTATTTATACATTATGTGGTTTTATTTATTTATTTATTTAGTTAGTTAGTTAGTTAGTTAGTTAGTAGTTAGTTAGTTTGGGTACTAGGAATTGAACCTAGAGGCATTCTACCTCTGAGCTACATTCCCAGACCGATTTTATTCCTTATTTGGAAACAGGATCTCACTAGGTAGCTGACAGCTTCACTAAGTTGCTGAGGCTATCCTTCAACTTGCCATCCTCCAATCTCAGCCTCCCGAGTACTAGGATTACAAGAGTGTGCCACCACACCCAGCCCACTATGTGGTCTTTTGACCCTAACTTCTTTCACCTTGCACAATACTTGGTGGTTTATCCATTGCTGTAGCATGTATCAGAGTTCCATTCTTTTACATGGTTTAGTAATATTCTATTGGGCAGGTCGGTCACATTCTTTTTATCTGTTCACAAGCCGCTGGCCATCAAGGCTGTGTCTACTTTCAAGTTTGTTTGTTATAAATAATGCTGCTGTGAGCATCCCTGTACCAGACTTTGAGTGGGCGTATTTTTCCAGCTCTCTTGGGTGTGCACCTAGGAGAGAACTGGCTGGGTCAGTTGGTGATGCTATGTTTAAAAATCTGAGAAACTGTTCACACTATTTTTTCAAAGCAGCTATGCTATTGTATACCCTACCAGCAATATCTGAGGATTCTGTGACCAAAAGTCACAAAGCCGGCATGAGGTTGACACCTGGCCGGGCTCCCCACCTGGTGTGCCACTGGCCCAGGAGGAGACGTCCTGTGTGCACTGTAGGGTGTGCAGAAGCATCCCTGGACATTGTCCTTGACACCCTACTTGCTTTTCTGCAAGACTCAGTACAGGCATCTACTCCTCCAAGAACCCTTCTCTTCCTTCCTCCCTGCAAAGGTGGGATGCTCTCTCTCTGGGTCCACAGAGCACCTGTGCTTCATTCATTCATTCATTCATTCAAAATGCGCCATGCCTGCTACACAGTAGGCATTCAAAGAAGACATACGAGCACAGAATGACCGCTGTCTGTTTCATCTCTCTCCTGCCCAGGGCTGTCACATCGCTGGCTACATAGTAGGGACGTACTGAATGTTCAGTGTGTGGAGCGGGAAAGGCAGGGTTAATAGCTGGGATTTTTCCCAGGAAAAAAGACCAGCAACCCTGCGTGGAGCTTTCTCCCTCCCCAGATGCAGCCCAAGGAGCAACAGGAGGTGAATCAGCCCCACCCATGGGGAACAGCTCCGTAAAAACATCCGTAGAAGCTCATTTACCGCAAACCACCAAAACAGCACCGCACGGGAGGGAAGAGACGGGCCCGTCCCCATCCCTGGCTGTTTCTTTCTCTTGTTCCATTTGCTCTCTTCTTTTTTCTATTTTTTTCTCATGTTTTGCTGATTCTCTTCATTCCCAAAGAATTCTTTTCGCCGCTCCATGCCGCCAAGTCCCCAAACGTGTATCCACGCGTCGCTCAAGGCAAAGAAACTGCTTGTGCTGCTGCGTATCCTTCCTGCAGCTTTGGATCCGGCCCCCCACATTGCTGGAGCCCAGCCGGCATCCCATGTCGACGTCCAACTGTTGGACTTATTTCCTCCGCACACAAAATGCACACAGGGGTTTTTAATAGAGTTAAATAGCTCGTGTTTTACAAAACTTTCCCTCTTCCCTTCCAAAACCAAAGCAGTACTGTTGGTTGGCTCTGAAAATAAGTTTTTTTAGAAACTTATTTGCAAATTGGCTTAAAATGAATTTTTAAGAAAACCACTTTCCATTTATTTAAGATGGCCTTAATTTTTTTTTTTTTCAAGCAGGGAGCCCGATCAGCCCCTTGTTTCTGCTGCTGCCTTTTGAACGTTGAGAAAGGGAAGGAAGGGTCTGCTCAGAACTTCCCTCCTTGAGCAATTGAGGATCGGGCTTAGAGAAGTTAAGAACGTTTCCAACAGTCACACAGCTAGGAAGTGACAGGGGCAGGAATATGAGCAAGACAGCTTCCAGAAAACCCCAATGCTGTCATGTTCCTGGTCCTCCGGCCCCACATTGAGCCCTAATGAGACTATGCAGTCCTACAAGACCCATCCTTGTGCAGGAGCAGTGGAAATCCTATTCAATCTGCCAAATTAAAGAGAGAGAGAGAGAGAGAGAGAGAGAGAGAGAGAGAGAGAGAGAGAGATTGATTCTGATCTCCATTGTCTTGGGGCTGATCCAAGGATTAAATCTTACAAATCTGTTTGCTCAGCTGGGCACCCAGAAAGCACTTGCATCAGTCCATTTTTTTGTTGTTATTATTACTGTAATGAAATACCCGAGGGTAGGGAACTTTATAAAGGAAAAAGGTCTCCTTAGCTCAGTTTTGGAAGTGGGAGATGGAGGGGCTGCATCTGGTGATGGCCTTGTTGACAGTCTTGAGGTGGCCCAAGGCATCACTTGTCAAGTGACAGGGTGTCCACGCACATGTGCCTCTTCTGGTCTCTGACTCTCTCCTTATAAAGCCACCAGGATTCAGTCACGGGGACTCCACCCTGATGACCTTATCCATGCCTCCCAAAGGCCTCACCTTTCAACATGGTTACACGGAGGACCCCACTTCCAACAAACGAACCTTCAAGCCCTCTCCAAACCACAGCGGCACACTAGCATCGTTAGCTGGCATTTTTACTTCTTTCTCCGGTCTTTATCAGTCCTCTATCCTTCTCTAGGCCCTGCCTCTATGGAAGATTCCCAGATGAGTTCTTTGGGGGTTGGGGACCACGTTGGATCCTGTCCCCAGCTTCAAGCTGAGACCCAGCGCTGGACACAGCAGAGGCCAGTCCAATCAGATGGCTGCAGCGGGGGTGGGTTAAATGAGGGGAGGGCACATAAGCAAGCATTTCATCCTGCAGAGGCACCCATAGGTCTTGGGCTGTTATCAACACACCTGCAAAGGCCCCACTGGACCAAACTAGTGGCAAATACAGGAGACATGGTCGCAGGCTAAGAGGGGAAGTGTTTTACAGTGGATGGAAATGTTCCTCTCCTCTAGTAATATAAGGAAGATCGTGTTTTTTTTTTTTTTTTTTTACACGTTAGAACTGTTCTAATTTTTCTTTCTTCTTCTTTTCTTTTTGTAGTAGGGATTGAACCCAGGGGCATTCTACCTCTGAGTTACAGGTGTCTCATTTCACTTCTGAGATGGCCTTCCACAACTTAGCAAGACCCTGTTTCAAAATAAAAGATAAAACTGGGTGGAGGGGTGGTATATCTCAGAGGTAGAATTTCCCTGAATTCAAACCCTAGTACCAAAGGGGGGTGGGGATTATGTCCAAGTGATAACACCAGGCACCTGGGAATGTGTCCTTTTTTGGAAAATGGGTCTTTGCAGATGTAATAAACTTAAGGATCAAGGGGTGAGCTCATCCTGGAATACCTGTGTGGACACTACACCCAAAGATGGCGGTCCTTATAAGAGTGAAGGGAGACAGTGGTCAGAGGTGCAGAGGAGGAGAGCATGGAGGCCCTGGGGAGGCAGGACAGAGAGCAGAGCGGTGCATCTCCTGCCGAGGAGCACCCAGGGTTGCCATGGTCACTGGAAGTTAGGAGAGAAGAGTGGGATGGATTCTTCCTCGGAGCTTCCAGAAGGGATTGGTCCTGCCTTGATTTCATGACGTGGCCTCCAGAGCTGCAAGGGAATGAGCTTCTGTTGCTTAACCTCAGGAAACAAATGCAGAACGATTTGGAGAAAAGAGACGGAGAAGGAGCCGAGGGCAGACAAGAGTCCTTTGCAGTGGTGGGCACAGGAGGTGTGAATTCTCCAAGCCCAGCAAAAGCAATGGAGATGGATAGAGCAGAAGGGAATTGTTCTTCATATCTGACCTGTAAACATTATCTATAATCACAAAAAGTCCTAGAACACGTATCACGTGCCAACGACTACACATACTGCATTCATTCTTTCTTTCACATAAAGCACACATCAGAGAAGATTATTATTCCCATTTTATGGGGGATAAAACCAAAACCGAGACTCTGAGAAAGTAAGCAACATGTTCAGGGAGGTGGCAGAGCTGTGACCCGGTCCACCCCTGTCCCTCTGAAAGGGCAATGCCTTTACCAGTGCCGTGCTCTTGCTTTTATAAAGAAGGGTTCTTGGAGGCAAGAATTCTGGGAACCCAAATGCCGGGCTTGGGTCTTTGCCTGCGGCATCCTCAGGATGCAGCTACAGTGCTAATTAGCATTTGCTTATCGCCTCTAATTACGGGAGACTCTGACAGTTTGAGTTCATGCATGGTAATGTGAGGACCAAGTGAGCAGTGAGAGGCAGAGGCCTGGAGCTGGCAGAGACATGCTTGGTGTTTTAGCTGAC
>PVLC010028094.1:0-21324 GCA_004027655.1 Graphiurus murinus
AGGAAAGAGGTTCATCATAAGACCGTAGCATTCTATTTTTGTCCAGGTTTTAATCAGTACATCTGAAGTCGTGCAGCCTGCCTCCCATACCACGCAGGCCGTGGTGTTCAGAGTGTCATGTAAATACAGTTTGTGTAAGTGGTTCTTACTCCTGGGGCTATGTTCTGATCAAGGCACTGCAAGTCCAAATGGCGTAAATTGAGCCTGATTTCCCCACAGCACCAGTGCTATTATGTGGGATGATGTGAACTCACTGTGGAAAGATCCCACAGGTCCAGGGAACGGAGGGAGCGGGGAATCGGGTTGTGACCGCAGATGGTGTTTTCCAGAAATGGCGAACGGGCTGGGCAGGCAGACACTGTCCGTTCCGGTGTTTCCCTCTGGGGGAAATCTCAGATCTCTCCTTCTCTCCTGCATATTAAGCTCACTGACTTCCCAAGCTTCCACCCAAAGACGTCCCTCGGCTCTTTTTGGAGTCCTTGCCCCTGCTAGAGTCAGCATCAGCATCTCTGGCTTGCAGCGCGGGCTATTCTAGATGCCCAACTGTGTCACCAAGGACTCCTTGTCCTCTGTCCTTCTGCTCTGCATCTCCAGTGGGTTTGCTCAGGCCTCCGGTGGTTTCTTATGTGGGCTTGCGATAGTTCCTGAGCCGGGCATGGTGGTGCATGCTTGTAATCCCAGTACTTGGGAGGCTGAGACAGGAGAATCGCTGGTTCGAGGACAGCCTCAGCAAGTAGTGAGACTCGTTAATCTAGCAAGACCCTTTTTCCAAATAAGAAATAAAATTGGGCTGCGGGTATAGCTCAGGTAGAATGCCTCTGGGTTCAATCCCCCAGTACCACACACACACACACACAAATATATATATATATATATATATGTATGTATGTATAAATGTAGTTTCTGTGCTCCCAGATAGAAACTCTTGCTTGAATGTCTCTTTTTATCAAGGAGGATATGTCATTCCTAAAAGCATCTTCTTCCCAAACTTAGCCCTCCCATCTCACTGGCCTTATACGAACATCAGGGAATAAAAGGGACATGGGGAAAGCGATTGGTTATTTCCATGCACCTAAAAAGCACCATCCGTGGTCATCCCTCCATGCTTTCTGTCTGGGTCTCGCTTTGTCTGAAAGTTCTTCCGCTCCAGGCAACTCCTATTCACCCTTCAGAGTCTGGCCGCCGTCTCCGAAGTGTGGCCGAGTCGGGAAACTCCAGGTGGCTAAGCAGCGTGGGTAGACTCTAGGAGCCAGGGTGGCTCTGGCAACAGCCTTCCGGAGCCTCCAGGGACAGTCCGTGCCCACGTGAGGCCTCACGTGTGACCAGAAGCAACTACATGAGCTTGGGATCCAATGCACTCCCGCGCAAGCCTCACCCGTGACCACAGCCCTGTCAACACCTTGACCCTGAGGCCGAGGCTCCACACTCAGCCGAACCTGTACTCCCAGGCCAGAGAAGTGGCCAGGAATGCTGTTTAGACCTGCAAGTCTGTGGTGATCTGGCCACTCAAAAGAGAGGGTCGGCATACCCTGTGTTCATCTTTGCCACCCCTTCCCAATCCCTCTCTAAAGCCTCTTAACTGGTAAAGCGCATCAGACTCAATGCCCAACTTTTGTTTTTAATATTCTTTTATCGGTGCATTGTAATTCACCATCATAATGAGATACGGATGATAGGATCATACATGACACACATTTTCTTCTCAGACGCCACCCCACTCCCTCCCCTTCCCATGGATGTCACTGAGATTGGAATTGATAATTTCATGTACTTACATAGCATCATTTGAACTTTCGCCTTCGTGACATCTTTCCCTCGCCCCCTGACCCCATCCATTCTCCCAGTGAGACTTTAGTTACCCAGTTTCTCTCTAGCTTCCACATATGAGAGAAAGCATACAATTGTTTTCCTTCTGAGATTGGCTAGTCTCATTTAGCAAAACATTCTCTGGTTTCATCCATTTTCCTGCAAGTGACATAATTTTATAGCAGAGTAAAATTCCATTGTGTGTATCTACTTTTATTTATTTATTTATTTATTTTTTTGCTGTACTGGGGATTGAACTCAGGGGCATTCTACCTCCGAGCTACACCCCCAGCCCTATTTTTTATTCTTTATTTTGAAACAGGGTCTCACTAAGTTGTGGAGTACCTCACTAGGTAGCTGAGGCTGGCTGCAAACCCGGATCCTCCAGTCTCAGCCTCCCATATGCTGGGATTACAAGCGTGCACCACCATGCCTGGCTACCACAGTTTTTTAATGTGCAATTTTTAAATGGCATCTGACATTGGTGTCCCCATATGAAACCCTTGACCATTATGAAATTCTACAGCAGCCAGACACTGGGCTCACGGGACAAGGCCTCGTTCAGGGAACAAGGTTCCGTCCACTACCTGCAGCAAAGCTGCCCTTGGCCTCTGTGCCCTCCTGCAGGATCTTCCCCCTTCCCAGGATCCTCCGGTGCCTGGCTCCTTCCCTTCCCTCAGAGACCTCCTGTTGACCTTGCCCACCACTTTCTCAAAGTCTCTGATTGGGTCTCAGCCATCTTGTTTTCTTCATTGCTCCTGTTACAGTTTCACTGTTTGATTTATCTCCGCCCACTCCACTAGAGTGCAAGCCCCCTGAGGGCAGGTCGCAGGACTATCCTGGTGCCCAGCTCATTGCCTGACTCCGGGAGACGCCCGCTGTGTATCTACCACAGGGATGCATGAGTTTAATTTTCAACCAAATCTGCCAGAGTGTTTATGTTCAATGAATGTCTGCCTTCATGTCTCATTACTTCTCATTCCCAGGCCAGACACTGGTTTCCTTCTTCTGTTCCTCCTTCCTTTGTGCGTGGGTCACATATTCTAAAAGTGAAGACTCTGGAGACTGGGGTGGAAGAGGGAAGAAAAAAGAAATGAAGTCAGGGCTCTGCAGGGCTCTGGCAGCTGAGAACCAGAGAAGCAGCCTGTGTCAGTTAAGGAAGTCGCCAGAGTCCAAGACCGCTAGGAGGCCCTGGGCCCAGTGCCTGTGTGCGCCGAGGGGGCGCTGGCCCAGCACAGTCACTGAGAACTGCTCAAAGTTCATCTGTCAGAAGCAGGGTGTGTGTGTGTGTGTGTGTGTGTGTGTGTGTGTGTGTGTGTGTGTGTGTCCACGCAATAGGTATAATGGGTTTCACGAAATCCACCACATTAGCTGGATAGATTTTGAGATGCATAAATGATGTGAGTGCCTGGGCTGTATTAATTTAGCCCTCTCTAGAAATGCCTGGAAAATAATAGGCATTCAATAAGTCATTGTGGAATAAATAAATGAAGATTGAATTTTGAGATCCTTGGCTTTTTATTGAGGTCAATAAGAGAATAAAGCATGTCTCTTCAGCTACTATAAAACTGGCCTTGAAGTCATTGTCCATTGATGGAGAGGAAAGAGCCTTTGGATTTTAATCCGAGCTCTACCACTTAACTAGCTGGTGTGATCTTCGGCCAGTTGCTTAACCTGCCAGTGCATTGGTTTTCTAACCTATAGAATGTAGCCTAACTCATTGAATTTTCTTTGTATCTGTGTTGTACTGGGGATGAACCCAGGGGCATTCTACTCTGAGCTGCACCCCCAGTGCTTTTTATTACTTATTATTTATATTTATGTATTATTTATGTATTTATTATTTATTTATTTATTTGTGTCTATAAAACAGGGTCTTGCTAGGTTGCTAAGAATCTCACTGTGTTTCTGAAGCTGTTCTCAAATCTGTGATCCTCCTGTCTTAGCCTCCCAAGTACTGGGATTACAGACATGCACCACCACACCCAGATCTAACTCATATAATTATTGAGATGATTAAATATAACTACATATATCAGAAGCCTCACATGGTCTCAAGGTACGTCTGGACCCTCAAAGAAGGAGCCCTTTGACTTGGTAGACAAGAAACCTAAGATTTGCTCCTCATGGGTCCATGAAACAAGCTATGGTGCCAAAGATGCAGCTAGGGGATTTAAGCATGGTGGTGTGTTCTGGTTTGTTCTAAAAAGTTCTGATGCTTCCAATATTCCTAGAATGGGACCATCAGGAGAGGGATGCACTGTGACAGGAGGTACTGGAGTGGCCCTGTTCTGGCAAGGGGTGCTCTCTGTTGACCAGGTGGAGTGACTAAGCTTTGTCACACTTCTATGCAGATAGTGGTTCAAGTCACCTGGGAGGTGAACTCTGAAGATCTGTTTTCTGATTCTATTTGAAACCTCTCAAGTATATGGAGCATATTTTATATTAGTCAGACTTTCAGATTATATATGTACTTACCCACCTCTATGGAAGAATATCCAAGTGGAGAGGAGGTGCCAGCCAGCGGGGACTGGGAGAAGAGAGGTGGCCACTCGGGGAGGCAGAGCAGCTCAGGGGTCTGGCCGGCTGCGCCCTGTGCTACTGAGTAACTGATGGAAGTGAGGGTGATGGTTGGGAAACCAGCTCTACTTTCCAAAATAGACCCATTTCTTAAGAGGGAAAAGAACTCAGTTCCTCAGTCGCAATAACATCGCTCTGTGGAATGTGGTACATTCTAAAGCTCACATTTTAACCCGGCCATTTCATGGTAAAAATAGTTCTGTTATTCACAACTGAGAACCATCATAATTTTTATCATGTTTTAAAAACATGATAGCCTGGCTCTAAATCCAAGGGGAACGAATAGTGGTTTAAATGAAGCCAAACCCTTTTCTATTTGATCACATTTTCTTTTGCTTCTCAGGGGCTGGCTGGCCAGGTCCAGCAGTCCCATGAGGGACACCGGAAAAAAACACAAAAAAGCTGGATCTTGGCAACAGGTGGGATTCAATGGTAGACTTGTCTTTTATTGGCTGTGTGATCTCAGCCATTTATCTATGTGAAGTGCATTTTTTTTTAAATCTGTAAAAGGGAGATAACAATTCAAGGCTTTCTGGATCAAAAAGAATTATGCAGAGCAATGAAAATACCTGGTGTAGTGCCTGGCACAGGTACGGACTCAGAAATATCAGCTCCTAGGCAAGTTTCTTTCCCACTTTTTTTTTTTTTTTTTTTTGCGGTACTGAGGATTGAACCCAGGGGCATTCTACCTCCGAGCTACACCTCCAGCCCTATTTTTTATTCTTTATTTTGAGATACAGTCTCACTAAGTTGCGGAGTGCCTCACTAGGTAGCTGAGGCTGGCCGAGAACTTGGATCCTCCAGTCTCAGCCTCCTAAATGCTGGAATTACAAGCGTGCGCCACCACGCCTGGCTCTTCCCCACTTTTTTAAAAGGGAGCACTTTTATCTGGTTGAAAAAAGAAAAGACAGGAAAATAATTAACAAAAAGGCATATCTTCCTATAACACAGAAGCAGAAGATGAAAATCTGAAAAAATCTCATAATTATCCCTTAAGAGGAAAAGAACAGTTGGCATGGTTAGCATTTATTGAATATTTACTATATATAATGGGTTCTATGGGCTCTGCATATATTAACTCTGTCCTCCTTCAATCCCTATAATAAGACCACAAAGTAGACCTGATCATTATTGCCAGTTTGCAGATGAGAAAACTGGGGCATGAGGAGATATAAGTCCCCAGGGCACAAGGAGAGATATTTGGCTAATAAATGACAGAGGCAGACTTGAACCTTGGCAGATTCACGTCCTAGGAAGGAGACTCAGACAGATTTGTTGGAAGGAGGTGTATTGGGAAGTGCTCTTGGAATCATGACCACATGAAGGAAGCAAAAACAAGAAGTCAGGCTGCAATGCCCAACTCTCTCCCAACCCACTGGGAACTACGAAGCTCAGACGGCTCTTCAGATGTCCCAGGCTGACGCAAGAAGCGGGAGTCTTTGTATCCCCCTGCCTGGTTATTGAGCTGCTGCCATTAGGAAGGAGGGTAGGGCTTTGAGGAGAGTGTGGTTCTCTTCTGTCTCAAGCAGTTCCTGGAGGAAGCAGCTGAGAGGTGCCAGCCGCCATCCACCCAATCCCGGGGGGACGTGTGTCCAGTACAGCATCCCCTACAGTCACCCCTTTGCCTTACCGACATCCACTTGCTTTGAATAAATTACAAGAGCTGCTCTTCCAAGATTCTGGGGGAAATTTAGAAATACTCGTGGACTCCCTTGGAATATGGTTCTTTTCCTCTCTTATCTGGCCCATCATTTCAGCAGCCAGTGACACTGTGACTTAACCCAAGTTAATGGGACTGACAGATGGGAGAGGGGGTGGGAACATGCATTGTTTTGCAACAGCAGAAGTCTCTGTATTATCCTCAAGCAAAGAGGCAGCATCAGCTTTTAACAGAAAGGAGAAGGTCACTCCCACTCAGGTGCGAAGGAGGTGCAAGCAGGGCTCACCAGAATCTGGGGGTTCAAGATGGTTCAAGTGCCTCAGCCCTGACAGCTCTTTCCAGCTCAAGTTGGGCTCTGACCTGGGCAGCAGTCCTTTACAGGCTCATTTCCACCTCCTCTGGAGCTCTGCTCTGCTTCTCAGCCTAAGTCCTGGGCCTGACTCTTTGGCTGTAGATGAGGTTCTCCTTAGACACTGCCAAGGAGTCTCTCTGGCTTTTGTGTTTAGCCTCTAATTGGTTATTAACCCCCCTAGCCTTTTACTGTCTTTTTCCAGTGCACCGAGAGAACAAGTCCAAGTCCACTGTCCTCCTCATTTCTATTTTCTCTTACTTCTCAGATGTCTGCCACATCACGATACCCTCCAGCACACCCTTCCCATCAGTGTGCCATTCTGAGTCATCATCACTTTTGAACACTTGCACGGCTCCAGTGTGCCAAGCACCCATGATCGCCTCCCACCAGCGGTGGAATCCTCCTTGCTGTGGGTCAGTGGGTGGCCCCACTCCCAAGCCCTGTCCTAGAATCTGTATTCTTGGGCCACTCTTGGTATCAGCTATCATAGGTTGGGTTCTCTGGGATGGAGACCGTGTGTGTGTGTGTGTGTGTGTGTGTGTGTGTGTGTGTGAGAGAGAGAGAGAGAGAGAGAGAGAGAGAGAGAGAGAGAGAGAGAGAGAGGAGAGAAACAGAGAGCACAAGCAAAACCTGCGAAACAGAGAGCACAAGCAAAACCTGCCTACAGGAAGTTTATGGAGCAGTATTCTCAGGATCAATAGCTGCAGGGGAGGGAAGCAGAGCTGGGCAGTCCAACAAAGGCTTCAGCTAGCCTTCAGGAAAGTTCTGCAGCTAAGAAGACCTTATCAATTGCTCTGAAATAGGACGAGGACCTGGGCAGTTCAGTGCCAGGCTTCCAGCTTATTGTGCTAATGAATTGTGGAACTAAAAGCCAGAGGAATCTCATTTTAGGGTCTCTGCCTGACAGATCTCAAGTGTCCTTTGACACGGGAGTCTGGTTTTCTGTAGTTGCAGTCATAGCTGCAAGAGAAGCACTGTCTGGATTGTTGATTGCACCTACCAATGTCCTTCGGGTTGTAGTGCTCACCTCATTTAGACTCATTCAGATCACATAAAGATTTGGGCTCCCACAAATTCCTTCCTTATAACATTCCCTCCATCTTCCTAATTCATGCTTCTTTATCCTTCAAGGCTCAGCCCAAATGACATTTCTCTCTGAAGCCCAACTTGTCATTCTGCCATCAGAATTGCTCACTCCCTTGTCCTCCTCCATCGCTCTTCACCCATCTGTTTTTAGCACTTATCCCACAGTGTTAGATTGTGAGCTCATCCGCGAGAGGAAAACAGAATACAGAACATTTGCTTGCCACATGCTAAGATGCAATCAATGCTTGGTGATGGAATAAAACAACATTTCACTGCTGTATCTTTAAATTATTCATACATTTTCACTAAGACTTAAGAGTGCCACTGGGTGGGTCAAGTTTTGGAGAATATATTTCATATTTGGGTAAACTCCAGTGCTAAGTCATTTTGATGCTAGTCAAAATATCTCCCAAAGCAGATATTGGCAACAGAACCTACATCTTTGGTGTACTTTGCTTTGGTGATTCTATGAAACCCACTCTACAATACTGTGTCGAGTCTTGTTTGACCTGGATGCCTTTTTGGAAGACACTTATTTAGTAGCTCAAAGTCATTCCTGATGCTAATGTGAGTCCTAAATTTAATGTGATAATCTACTTTCTTTTTGAGGAATCAGTCATAACTTTAGCATAATCAACCAGTCCCATCCACTGGTATATTTTTGCATTTCTTCATGTCTACAGATTTTGGTGAGAAGCGACATGGCAACACATAGCAATCTGGTAGGATTGAGGATGGTAAACTCAAGTAGAACCACAGAGGTACTCCATTGGATGAGATGTCCAGACTGATATTAGAGTACAGATAGACATGAGAATAAAACACACAGCAAAACTCCACCAAAGTTTTCCAAAGGACATGGGTAATCTTGTTTACCCACGCTCAACAAAAAATTCTACATGTCAACTAAAAATCAAAGCTTTTTGTCTATTGAATGTTTACTAGGTGCTGCTGTCCTAAGCATTTTGCAGGTGTAATATCATGGATTCAACAAATGCAACACATATTTATTTGATTCCTACTACGAATTAGGCATGATGTGTTCCTAGCCTTGTCTGGGAAATCTCAGAATATTGAGGAGTCTTGGTTGGCTGCATCCTCCTTTTGAAACAAAATACAACTAAAAACTAAAAACAAACAACAACAAAAAACCCCTCCAGCCTAAACAACCTCTGCAGAATAGAGTGGAATATATGAATGAAAAACAGGATATATAATTTGAGGCTATATTTTCAATAATCATTTTTAGCAGGCCTGACATGGCACATCTATGAAGACTATTTTATACTTAGGATTCCTTTGTCCTTCTGGGCTTGTCTGGAAGGTATAAGCACCATTTGGCTTCTTTGTTTTCTTATCTATAGGAAAAGAAAGAATCCATATCTGTTTGATGAAGGTATTTGTCCACAGAATGAATGGGCCAAGTCTTGCTGGTAAGAATGGAGTAAATTGCTTACCTTTTTCTTAGATACACATAAGCCTCTCACTTAGAAGGGTCCTAATTAGGGGACTGTTATAAGTAATTTGCTTTAAGGGACCTGGGGAACTAGAAACAATGTAAGCTCGAAAGGTACATGGACTCTTTTCCCAGGCAAATGATTGAAATAACTGTGAAGAACGGTCTAAGATTTATGATTCCACTATGGCAGGATCAGCATGAATTGCAAAATGAAATTTCGAGATATTAAGCCAAATGACCATAACCATTCAAAAACCAATTCATGTCCAAAAAAAGAGTACAAAAGCAAATCTGAATCTACTGCCAGCATGCAATACTTATATTGCTATTTCTATAAAATTTAAGGTCTCATTAAGGAGGGATGATAACCTTGAGTCATGAGCTCAGTTCATTTAAATGACAATTGCAAGAACATACCACCAGGTAGTCTTTTTCAGTTTGTAAACAGCAGAAAGAACAAGAACATCTAATTTTTGAAATTCTTCTGGCTTTTCTTTTGACCTTTGGTATTTGTATGTATTGACGATCTCTAAACCATTGCACAAAAACACCTTGAAGTGTCAAGCTTTAAAAATGAGTCTTCTTTTCTCTTTCTCCCGTGCAGCTTGGATTATCTTGGCCTTGTCAAAATACATTCTCTAGTTAGAGGGTGGAAATATTTCCCTCCTGGCTCCAAAGTATTGATTTTCTTCAACACTCAGCTCTGTCAGTCAGGCGAAGGGGTGAAAGGTGAAAGTTCGCCCAGCAATGCTTGGCTTTACCTTCCTATTAATGTCATGCCCTTTCCACATTTGATCAGTTTATGCGATCCCCAATCACACAGAACTGTTACTACTCTTATTTTCCTATAAGGACACATTCCAGTCATCAGGATGTGCTAAAACAGTTCCCAGGATTATCACTGGACATGTGACAGGGCCAAAAATGCTGCAGTCGACTCCTGTAATGTTTATCTAGTTCTTACATGATGATTGACTCAATCCAGGCTGTTCCGTAGTCTTATCTGAAAGCACTAAAGTACATTTGCTACTGTGGGCAATGAGGACCTATTTTGATATGCTTATTTTTTCTGAAAGCCAATTATACACTCTTTTCCTCGAGGACTCAAATTTAACTCCAAATGGAGTATTAAATGAAATGAATTTAATGATCTCTGCCCAGCTCCCTCGAGGGAACCAGTCCATGCCATCAGGTGTGACAAGGTCTAACTTGGCACACTCAACATCCAGGAGCAACTTAGGGTGGAGACCAAGTAACACACATGCAATTCCCCTGCCCGAGCCACAGAGGGTGCTGTTGAGTTTCTCTATCTGGTTTCTCCCGCTTCTGAAGTGGAGGTAAGACTCCCTTCTCCAATGCTCTTCCGTCCTTTGAGCCAGGTTTGCTTTTCCTGAAGCTGGCTCTCTAGCAAAATGAGTAATTAGAAATAGAAGAGCAAGAGGAGCATATATATGGATTTCAACTGAGGATGTTTAGGAAGGGTAAACGTGGGAAAAGTAACAATATGAGAAAAACAATCTTCAGTACAATTCAGTTTTATTTAACACATGTATGTACACAGGGACATTCAGTACATATAGAATCCATTATGTGGAATCATCAGAAGTGTCTTGGGAGGCAGACATTTGAATTCACTTTCTGTACACAGTGAGTTCAATCATTACAACATTTTCATACAGGTGTCACGTCATGTCATATTTTGCTTGTAATTATCAAAGGTGCCACATATGTCTCTACATTTACAAGGACAGGTCCAAATGCAGTACCAAGAAAATCAATAGAACACTAAAAGTGTATACTTGGATAACAACATGAAGTTTACCTCAGTGCTGAGAAATCTATGTGGGGATGAAGTTTGGGACTGTGGGTGTCAAAATAGCCAAGGAGAGTATTATGTTAACAAGGATGTAAATATTAGTTTAGCAGTTAGAGATGTCACCCAATCATCAAATATTATCCCCCACAGAGTTCTGCAGCCCTCCTGTTCTCCTGGCTAATCACGAAAGCTATCTATGCACACAGGATGTGGAAGGGCTGGATGATGCCCAGAGCCACGAGCGGGTACCATCTACATGGTTGCAATGGCCTGCCAACCAGTCACACACCTTCTTCCTGATGCATAGAATGTTCTGTTAAAACAAAACTCAAAACAATTAAAAAAAAATCTGCACCAAGGTGTGATGGCACATGCCCATAATCCCAGTACTTAGGAGGCTGAGACAGGAGGACTGCAGGTTGAAAGATAGCCTCAACAGCTTAGTGAGGCCCTCAGCAACTTAGTGAGACCCTGTTTCAAAATAAAAAATAAATTGGGGGTGTAGCTCAGAGGTAGAACACCCCTGGATTCACTCCCTGGTAACACACACACACACACACACACACACACACACACACACATACACACACCCCTAACATATGAGTTTACCTTATTCCAAATAGTTTTGTAATATAGAATAAATTAATTTCCATTTCAGTTTATAAAGTAAACATGTGCTGGATGCAGAGTAGACTCAGAAGCCCACAGAAAGACAAAGTGCACTTTTTAGTTCATCTCACATTTCGCTACACCAAACACAACACCATGTTCACCAAAGTCTACACTATTTAGTTCTTGGTTTCTTTCTTGGAAATGATATACAGAATCATTATAAATACAATGTACATGCATGTGGCATAAATTCATGTTTGAAAGAACACCCAACATCTAAAACCAAAGAATAGTACCTATTTGCCATCAATGGAGGAAATAGCTTATTTTATATCAATATGAAAGATAGGTTCTAGTGGTCTTAATTTCTTAATGTGTTCTTTGAAAATATGTTTCAGTAAAATAACCAATGTATCTGTTCCTGGACCTTGATCCTACTTTTTGGTTTATTACATAAACTTTGACAGTCTATGTTTTTTAAGGTTAAATGCTCCCATTATTATTTTGGCTTCTCTGTAAACTTGACTAAGTTTCTCTGAATTTAATAAATCATTTTATATTTTTGCATTTAATAAACCATTTTGTCCAACTAACCAATGAATCAACAGCCAGCCAGCCAACCAACCAAACCCCCTAACCATATAAAGTTTGTTAGGAGCAATTCATACACAATATTAACTGATGTATATTTTCATTACTATAAGCAAGACCAGGATAACCTGACATAAGGAGAAGGATGTTATCTCATTAAAACTTATTCCAAAGCCTGATGAACACCTTTGCTGCCAATGTCTGCTCAGGCAGATTGACTAAGAGCTCTCACAACGTGATATACACTCCTGAACATTTGTGCCATTGTTACTAATTTTCTAAGATACCTGGTTAAAAGAAATGCCTTAGTTTTCCTTTAACTGATCAGAGGAAGGCTGACTTGTAATTATCACATGGTAACTGACACATGTCATCCATACCAGAACTGCAGATTGTAAGGAAGGAGTAAGCTCTTTCCTTAACAAAAAAGTCTAGAGCAATACAGAGGAAACCTCATTATAGGTATATGCTATGCTTCCAAAGTTGGTTCATTACCACAAAAGTCCCTTCAAAAGATTAGTTACAGTGACTGGATAATTTTATTAGCTAGATAATAAATAGTGATGGTTTTTATTTTAAACTACTTAATGTCCTATCACTTAAGCAGGAAATGAGCACTACAGAAGGCTTGATGTCTGGAAAATGTATTTTCTACAAGGAAAAATATATCTTAATATTTTCTCATTAATCTCAAATCAACCAGGTGTTACTAAAGAAAGTAGTGGCTAAATCCTAGGAAATCAAATTGAGTAATTTCCTAGCAATCACCAGAAAGGAAAAAAAAAAAAAAAAAAAAAAACCCATGTAAACACAGAATCTTTCTGGTAAACAAGAGTATGCTTTAGGAAGGGAAGAAATTTCAACAAAGAGGACTGCCACATCACCGTGACACCCAGTGTCAGGAGGGCCTGAGTTAAGCGACACCCGGGGCTGGGCCTCCATGGCTGGAAATGCTGATGGGGGGGGGGGGCTCGGAGTGCAGTCACAGTGGTTATTGATTTTCGGGCTTCTGTTGCACCGAGCAACAAGCGCTTTCCCAGGAATCGCTGGCTTTCCCCTCCCATCCCTGGCAGGGAAAAACCACCTAGTGACAGAATGGCCACATCCTGTTGTGCGGTATGTGTGTGTGTGTGCCTCGGAATCGCTGAGGTGGCCCGTGCGGGACTGTGCCCCTAGGAAGCATGCACAAGTGTCCCAGGCTGACACTGGGGTGGCCAGGCACCGAGGAACAGTCTGGTGTGAGTCACAACAGAGCAATATCGGCCTAGAGAACTGAGAAAACTAAAATGCAGCCGGGGCCGGGGACCGCGCGCTAGACCATGAAGCGGTGCTCCTTCCCGTCGTGCGCCATGAGGATGACGTTGCGGTTGGAAGTCCAGATGAGCCGGGCCAGTTTGAGGGCGTTGTGGGAGCCAGGGGACGCCGGCTGCACGGGGGGCACCTGGTAGGTTTTAATGCAGCGCAGCTGAGGGGCCGAGTTCAGCATGCCAATGCTTCCCAACAGCGACGTGTTCATCTGCAGAGATAGGGGACAGGAGAGTACACGTGTCACTTAAAGGACCGTTCCCTTTCCAAAGGGACTAGTTCCCTCTCTTCTGGCCACACACTTCCGGTCACTTTCTCCTCCATCATGGTATTCATGTTCACCTGAGTTACTCTTAACTTCTAAAGGGCTCCTTTCAAGCGAGTGTGCTGTTGTTCTAATGCTATTACTATAAAGACATACGTCTAGAGAAACGTGTTGTAGGTAGAACGTGATAGTAGGAAAGTCCATCCATCTTTAGGGAGGGAGCTAAATTACAGCTGTTGATAAAACACCTCCATTAGACAATATTTGGAAATCGCGGGTATTTAAAACTGTAGACTTTTGTATTATTTGACAATAATGCTAACTGCATTCCCTGAGTGATGAGTCAATATTGGAAGACAAGTTTTAGGGTTTATAGTTAGTTCAAGAAAATGAAGCAAAGTTAAGCGGTAGTGTGAGTACTGGATCAACGCATGAAACCTAACCACACTCCCTCACCACCAACACCGTCACCGCACGCCTGCTCTTTGAAAGCAGGCCCTGGAAAGCTCTCGCTTACCTTGAAGGGAGAAACAAGAATTAATTCCATCTCATTGCTTCCCTCCTACTAAAGAGAGTATACTTTCTATATTTTATTGACAGTGCCTTTATCAGTTGGTGATTTCTGCTTTTTTTTCTGGATTTTATTTAGACTTCTCTTAATCCATTCACATAAATGAAGACTAATATAGGGATTCTGAATCATGAACAACTCTGCTCTCAGGTGAGAGTGCTAACACTGAATGGCAGTTAGTTATCTAAGTGTACTGTTTTTGGAGCCTGAAGGTTTCTTTAGATACCAAACATTACTTAAAATGTTTCCAACATGCACCGTTGGTACTATCACAAATTACACAGCAGTTGGGTGTGGTGGCACACAGTTGTAATCCCAGTACTTGGGAGGCTGAGGCGGGAGGATCGCAGGTTCCTGGTCAGCCTCAGCTACTTAGTGAGATCCTGTTTCAAAACAAAGAATAAAAAATAGGGCTGGGGATGTAGCTCAGAGATAGAATGCCCCTGGGTTCAATCCCTAGTACTGAATGAATAGATAGATAGATAGATAGATAGATAGATAGATAGATTACATGGCAAGCATGCTGAAAATCAGGAAAGCAGCCTCAGAAGTAATACTTTTTCCTTTGCTCATTTTCACTTCCAGTTCTTCTCGCCAACACAGCCTCCATCTACATGCATAGGATGCGAGGGATCTGGGTGAAGCGCCCAGATTATGACCCAGCACACACAAATGGCTGATACGTGAAACGGAGCAACTCCTAGGACATTTAAGATGTGTTACTGCCGATCTCATGCTCTGCATTTGGATCAGTGCAAAATACAAGCTGCTCCTTTTCCCGGCCCCTCTCAGCAGCAGGACGGTGTCAGAGGGCGTAAATCATGGCATCTCTAGCAGAGCGCGTGCAGGCTCCACTGACATTTTCACAATTTAAATCATCTTGAGTAATAACCCTTTTAAGATGACTAATGTTACTGATTTTCCTGCATTAATAATAGTGCCGAACACAACACAGAGGTGAAAAAAAATCACTAGTGTACGAGGTCACATTTTAAAACCAAATGTATGGTTATCGTTAACTCTTTCGGTTAAAGTTCAGTTCCACACCACCATCCTTCCAAACGCCTCTTTCCGAGCTTCCTTCCCTCTTTTGTCCCCACAAACTCCATAAAAGAGGAAAAACAATGCTTTAGTGCCTGCCGGAAGTTCCCAAATAGTTTAAATATAAATAATAATGTGAAGCTTGATAGTTCTCACTTCCATGGAAAGCAACAGTATATAATTTAGTCCTCTTACAGAGCAGATCCAAATGATCCAGAAAACTGTTGGTCAAAACCAACTGGTGTCAGTAAGCATACTGTGCTTTAAAAAAAAAAAATCTGATTTTTCAGTTGATAAATACCTTCAAAGTATTTTTCATTCTTTATGGATTCTCTAGGAAAGAATGTATGAAGCTTGATTACTGCTGGTGCCTCAAAATGCAAAGGGCATAAAATCTGCCCAGACAGTTCCCTATTTTTAATTCTTTCCTTGAAATTCAGCCATGCACAAGAAATGTGTTGAGGGCTAAAAAGGGAGAGGATGAAAATATCATATGGGAATGCTACAGAAGGAAAGAGAGGGCCATTATTCTATCTGGGGTTCCTGTATAACCTGAGTCCTCCCGACTTTGACAAATGCCTTTGGGTGTGCTAACGAGCCTTTATGCCTCAGAACAGGACTAGGTGAAATTCTGCAAGGTATGTGCTGTTACAGTTACAGACACGCTCATGAAATTTCATTGGTTCTCAGACCATCCTTTCCCTATGACCTCTTCAAGTGGGGGATGAATCTCAGGTAGCAAGGGTAAGTATTAATTTTTCCAATAAACTTAGTCAAAGAACCCTTACTACAACAATTAACAGGTGTGATATTCAATGTAAATTTTGTCTAGATTGACGGCTGACTATGCACTATGCTAAAGTAAGAGCAACTTAAAATTTGAATGAGTGAAACCTACACAGAATTACATGATTTGGTAATATATTTAAAAAATTTTTTTTTTTCTGATTGCAAAGATCATTAATACTGTGAAAAATTCAAATAATAGAAGTACAAAAGAGGGAGGGAGTGAGGGAGTGAGGGAGTGAGGGAGTGAGAGAGTGAGAGAGAGAGAGAGAGAGAGAGAAAGAGAGAGAGAGAGAGAGAGAGAGAAAGAGAGAGAGAGAGAGGGGCCCCCCGAGCCAGAGCCCCAAAGGTCCTGGAAATCTCACTTCCTGGAGCAATCACTGTTAGCATTTGGTAAGCAGCCTTCCAGATCTACCTGTATATCCCCATAAGGAGAAGCAGACTTAAGGAATTTTACACAAACAAGCTCATATTAGAAGCTAGCTTTGCAATCTGCTTACTCATTCAAGAAAATGTTGAGGGCAACCTTTGCATGTTAATGATTATAGATTTACATCATTCTTTTTAAATGGTTGGATAGTATTCTATTGTATGATGGAGTAAATAAAAAAAGAAACCAATATCCATCTAACCTATTCTAGCATTTCTGAAAGAGCATGTTTATTTGTTGGATGGTGATTGTAAAATGTAGGTAAGAAAATTACAAATGTATTTCATTACCAAATTCCCTGTGCTCAAATACCAGCAGATACATGGAAGTGAAATATTCAAATTGTAGGAATGTAATATTGAAGAATCGAAGGGTTTGAAAGATTGTCAAATTACATTATTAGATAGTTGAGTACGTAAACTAACTAAAACACAACTTTGGCTTTTCCTTTCCCTTCAAAAATATGCTTCACAAAACCAGGTCTGTGAAGATGAACACAGGAATATATGAAGACATAATTCATCAAAACAGGAAATGTTTTAATGCTTTTCTCAATATAAGTAATGCTGCATACAAGCCTTTTACTAAGTCTCACTTGAGTAATTATCCAACCAATATTTCTCATTAACACTCGTTTCTCAGAAAAGATTTTAATAGTTGATAGCTTTAGTAAGGCTCTGTATTAATAAGACTTCATTAAGTTTTCAAAATATATTACAGTACACTTACTGGAATAATATAAAAGTATTCTCATATGTCATTAGAACTAAACAACATGTATCTAAATAAATCAGCCAAGCCCGTCTGGGGAGAGCAGGGGTGGCTCCCACACCGCTTTCTGGATTCTCCTTCATTCAAACAAAACACCACCACATTTCTGAAAGAGGTCTCACTGTATTTCCTTAACAAAGCTAAAATGATCTGTTTCTGTGCCTCCCAGTTAAATTTTAGGACTGAGCTGGGTCTAATTTAAGCACCCAAGGAATGGGTGCCATCTTAAATTCGAATGTTATTTTCAGAGGCAAGAGAGACATGGGTGTGGCTTGAGTGGTTCTGATGCTCTGTCTGGCATTCTGGATGACACACAGCATCCTCCAAGAGTGTGAACCGGTGGACCAAGGAAACATGTGGCATCCCCCTGTGCACAGAGACACACACACAGGGATACAGGCCTAGGTGTGCTTGGCAAAGCCCAGAGACAACAGCAGGTGCTGGGGAGAGGGGCTGGAAGAGGAAAAGAGGGCTCTCAAGAAGATAACATCCAACAGATGATCTTGACCCCTACGGTAAGAAAGAACGCTGACCACAATCCCACCAATGTGCTGGACAGAGATTTTGATGGAAAGAGGACAATTTTTAAGGAAAGGATGAACAAACACATCCAAATAAAATCTTAAAGATCTAGGAAGCCGGACGTGGTGACCCACGTTTGTAATCCCAGCATTTGGGAGGCTGAGACTAGAGGATCTGGGTTCGCGGCCAGCCTCAGCTACCTAGTGAGGCACTCTGCAACTTAGTGAGACCCTGTTTCAAAATAAAGAATAAAAAATAGGGCTGGGGGGTGTAGCTCGGAGGTAGGATGCCCCTGAGTTCAATCCCCAGTACCACAAAACAAAAACAAAAACAAACAAACAAAAAAAACAACTTAAAGATCTAGGAAAGGTGGGGGGGGGGAATTTAGATAATTTTTAAAAAGAACTTAAAAAGTATCAAATTTGGCTAGTTTTGGAGGTAACCCTTTATATAACAAATTATATTTTCTTAGCAGGAAATAAGTTGGATAAAAAATGGAGAGGTTTAGCATGTGTATTCCCAAGAAGAAAAAATGGATGGAACAGAATGCTCCTGGAAAGTGAGACTCTGTGACTGATTTCTGTGCCCAAGGCACAATCTAGCACCCAGCACAGGGACACCCAGTCAATGCTGAATATGGGGAGTTTTAAGACAACCACTCTTCCAAGAATCCAAGAGAACAGGAAATAAGGAAAATTTTATCAAGGTACAGTTGACATAATGGTACAGAGACAACTGTGTGTTAGACATGAGCAGAAAAAAACCAAACCAAACCAAAACAAAACAAAAACCCATGAGTACATAACTTTTGAAAGAACCGTTGCTGCAAGAGTCCAGTTTATGAATCCTTCATGGACTGACAGTGGGATTTCAGCAAAATGCCAGTCCTGTGAATGCCCACCAGAAAAGATGAAGCCTGGGTGAGGTTTCTGATGGAAGGAGTTTAATATGAGCTAATTAAGATGCTGGAGATAGATTCTAGAAGAAAGGATAATGAGAAAATAAACTGGAAAACTAAATTAGATAAAAAGTAGAAAAACTCCATGACAGATTTGGAAGTTGTCACGCTTTAATAGCATGCTGTTAATTAAGCAATTTATTGTATCCGTTTTACATTTTATTAGCTATTGATTTTTTAAAACCAGCATCAAGTTGTGCTGAAGCCTTCCTTGTTTAAACTTTTATTTTATTTTATTTAGCTTTCAAGGCAATACATTGAACCTTATAAAATATCCTTGTATCCCAATAAAACAAAGGTGGTAACAAAATTTAAATTAACTCTTTGGGTAGGGGAGCTTGGTAATATTTAATTTTTTTTTTTTGTAATTATCAGGACTGAAAGAGTAAGGTAATTAAAAAGATGGATGGCAATTAAGCACTGAGGATGAAACACATTCTATTGTAAAAATCAGTTGCTAGAAATTAGTATTCACTTTAATCAGAATTAAACACAGGCATTCTTATGAACTGCCAGAAAAAGATATACGCGTTTTTAAAAAACTGCTTTGAAGAGTTTGGGAATTAAAAGCATTATGTTGGAAGTTCATAATGCAAACAAAAATGAGACAATTTAAAGGGGACATGAAGTGAATACAGGAATCTACCTCAATGTCCTATGCCTTGTGAGAGCTGCAGACCCAAGGACCTTGCCTGAATGCCTTGTGTAAATTAACAACGACCTGAGCAAGCCTTCCCCCGCGGGTTCCTTTCAGGCCAGGCCCCCAAACGTGCTGGTCCTTGCTTACTGCTTCTCTCTGCACCTGGCCCTTCCTCAGCATCTCTCCTGGCCTTTGATGCTGCTTCCTCCGGAAAGCCTTCCCACCAGCTCATTCTTGGGGTCTCCTCTGTACTGTGATGGCTCACGTTTTGACCTGTGTCTCCTTCATGCTGAAATCTTCTTGATAGCAGATGCCCCTCTTTCTGGGTTGCTAAATGTATTCTCACTATCCTGCCTCCTGGTACCCAACACAATCAGCAATGAATAAACACTTGATATACGTTGAAGGAAGGGAAGAAGGACAAGAAGGAGAGCTCCCAGATAAACTCAATGGGAAGACTTTGCCGCCAAAGCCCGTCATGCAGTATATACTTCAAGACCCCATAGCATCTGCCCTTACCTGCCAGAAAGAAATGTGGCTGTCAGTGTTGGAGTAGGTGGCAAGGTAGCGTCCATCAGGAGCAAAGGCCACTGCAGTGATGGGTCCCTTGTGCCCATGGATTGTCTAAAATAAAATTCATAAGTCATTAATGGAATGCATAGAACGATTACAGGTCTATATGCAAATGCATTTAGTGTTGAACAAGTTATGTCATGAATACTAGGTACTTGTATATTCTTTGTTTATAAAATTGGGCTAGAAAAATAAGAAAATGTAACCAGAGCTCTCTCAATATACATCCAAATACTTCAACTTTGTGTTGAGGAATGTTTTCTAGTTGGGAGGATAGTCTGAGCCCAAAGGAAAAACATGTATCAGAGGGTAAACCAATATCTAAATACATTCATGCCCATTAGAAGGAAGAATTTTGCAATTAATTAGAAAAGTGAGAAACCAATCACCAAAATTATCCAGGAACCTTACTTATCTGAAATGAAAAACAATCAAAGCTGTGTCATAATACCTCTGTTCTACAAGGAGTTAGACTGTAATTTCAAATCCTTAGTAATCACGTTTTATACTTGATTTTCCACCAATAACACCGTGTTTAAATGCATATAACTGCAATAAATAAACATATATACATGTGCGTGTTGGGAGTTTGGGCACACATTTAAATCAAATACTATTAAAAACAAGTTAACAGGGATAGTTTTGAACCTTTGCCAATAGCTATCATTGATTTAACCATGAATAATAAAAAGGAAGTTGTATTTTAGACTAGGTCTTTGGTAAAAGGTCCTTACTAATAAAAAATACACTGAAACCTAAAGGCATTAATAATTAGAGAAAACAGTGTATAATAAACAAATTAACATAATATTGTATTAATATTCCTACATTCAACTGTTAAAAACCATACCTCTACTACACTAACCAATATCCAGTCTGGCTTACAGGCTGCAGGTTGGTCTCCTCCCTTTGTCGAGAAAGGAATGGGGACTGCCCTTAAACTGAGACATTATTAGGAGGGCTTGTTTTCATCTGTAATTTCTGATGAAGAATTGTGAAACCAAGTCTCAGTGGGAGCATCAGGCTCGTTATGTGATTTAGGCCATACAGGCTGGAAATTCCAGGAAGAGTTTTTCATAATTCATGTCTGAAGACTAAAATGAGAAAGAGAAGGGAGGAGAGAGGGAAAGAGACAAAGATACATTCCTCAATGCCCTTTGCAATTTGTTTTTTTTTTTTTTTCCTGTCATGTAACTTCCAAGGCACTGTGAGATCCAAAATAATTGCTGTATTTCAACACTGGGGAAAAAAAAAAAAAAAAGAGCCAGGTGTGGTGGCACATGCCTGTAATCCCAGTACTTGGGAGGCTGACAGGATCACAGGTTCAAAGCCAGCCTCAGCAACTTAGCAAGATCCTGTTTCAAAATAAAATAGGGCTGGGGGTATAGCTCAGAGGTATAACACCTCTTGGTTCAATTCCCAGGAGGAGGAGGAGGAGGAGGAAGAGGAGGAGAAAAGAAGAGGAAGAGGAATGTTATACTGGTAATCTAGGAGGAGGAG
>PVLC010028095.1:0-20951 GCA_004027655.1 Graphiurus murinus
GCCTCGAACCCGGATCCTCTGGTCTCAGCCTCCCAAATGCTGGGATTACAAGCGTGCGCCACCACGCCCAGCTCCCCCAGCCCTTTTTAGTTTATTTATTTTTATATTTGTTTGTTTTTGCAGTACTGGGGATTGTTGAACCCAGGGGCCTTCTACCTCTGAGCGACACCCCCAGCCCGATGTTTTTATTCTCTCTTTTGTGTGTGTGTGTGTGTGTGTGTATGTGTGGTACTGGGGATGGAACTCAGGAGCATTCTACCTCTGAGCTACACTCCCAGCCCTATTTTTTATTATTTATTTTGAAACAGGGTCTCACTTAGTTGTGGAGAGTCTCACTAAGTAGCTGAGGCTCGCTGTGAACCTGGGATCCTCCTGTCTCAGCCTCCCAAGTACTGGGATTATAAATGTGCGCCACCACGCCTGGTTTTAGTCTTTATTTTGAAACAGGATCTCACTAAGTTGCAGAGGGCTTCACAAGTTGCTGAGGCTGGCTACCAACCTGTGATTCTCCTGTCTCAACCTCCCATGTACTGGCATTACAAGCATGTGCCACCACGCCTTGCTCTTATATTTTATTTTGAAACAGGATCTTGCTAAGTTTCTGATCTCAAACCTATGATCCTCCTGTCTCAGCCTCCCAAATTCTAGGATTACAGGTGTGTACCACCGTACGGAGCTTTGTCAACTGATTTTTTTTTTCTTTTTCTTTTTTGGTGGGGGGAGTACAAGGGATTGGATGCAGAGGCATTCTACCTCCAAGCTACATCCCCAGCCCGTTTTTATATCCTATTTGGAAACAGGGTCTCTCTAGGCTGCTGAGAGCCTTGCTAAGTTGTTGAGGCTGGCTTTGAACCTGTGATCCTCCTGTCTCAGCCTCCCAAGTACTAAGATTACAAGCGTGTGCCACCATGCCTGGTTTGTCAAGTGACTTAAAAGTAGTTTGCCAGGCATGACACACACCTGTAATCCCTGTATTTGTGAGGCTGAGACAGGAGAATTGCAGTTTTGGAGGCAGTCTCAGCAACTTAATGAGACCCTGTTTCAAATAAAATAGGGCTGGAGTGTAGTTCAGAGGTAGAATGCTCCAGATTTAATCCCCAGTACCACAATAAATAAATAAATAAATAAATAAATAAATAAATAAATAAATAAATAAATAAATAAGATTGTGTATTGGGTCAGACTTGGGAAGTCCTGCGAATCAATTAAGGGACTCAGAGCTGGCCCTCAAAGCCATGTACTGAGACCAGAGGATCCAGGTTCAAGGCCAGCCTCAGCTACTTAGGCTGCAACTTAGTGAGACCCTGTTTCAAAATAAAGAATAAAAAATAGGGCTGGGGGTGGAGCTCGGAGGTAGAATGCCCCTGTATTCCATCCCCAGTACCGCAAAAAATAAAAATAAAATAAAATAAACTACTTGAGATTCTGGACCACTGGGCCCTTCTGGAAATAGCCCACTTCCTCAGGGCCCGCCCACGTGTCCCTGGGCGTCGCCTCCTGTGGAGCCCTGCGTGCGCCTCCCTGGCTGGGGCTGAAGCTGCGTCCTGGTTGTGCCTTTCAGACCCCTTCTACTGGGTCAACCCCGGCGTGCTGGTTCTCCTGGCCGTGCTGCCCGTGCTCCTCCTGCAGGCCTCGGCGGGCCTCCTCTTCCTCTGGCTGCAGCGCAGGCTGAGAGGTACGTGGCCGCGCCCTTCCCACATCCAGGTCGGCTAGCGCTTATTTTTGAGCCGGTTCTGAGTTCGGAAACTCCAGAATGGCAAGTTTCCCAGCTCACGGAGGCTTTCTTTCCTATGGAAGACAGGGCCTTGCGTTTCCCTTTGAGGTGAGTCTGACGCGCAACAGTCCCATTTTACAGAGGAGGCAACTGAGGCCAGAGGAGGGTCAGGGGCTGGCGCCAGCTGACACAGGTTGTGAGCAGCAGAGCCCACGTCCCTGCAGTATGCAGCTTCACGCAGCTGGGACAGTGAGGGTCAAAGCCAGGCAGGTCTACGCTATTGGGAGGGTTTTTTTTAAATGTTACTATTTATTATTATTATTATTATTATTATTATTATTATTATTATTATATATTTGCGGTATTGGGGATTGAACTCAGGGGCATTCTACCTCCGAGCTATTCCCCCAGCCTATTTTTCATTCTTTATTTTGAAACCGAGTCTCACTAAGTTGCGGAGTGCCTCACTAAGTAGCGGAGGCTGGCCGCCAACCCGGGATCCTCCTGTCTCAGCCTCCTGAATGCTGGGATTACAAACGTGCACCACCACGCCCGGCTCCTTATTTGTTTTAATTGCCCAGGCTACCCTCAAACTTGCAATCCTCCTGCCTCAGCCTCTGAGTAGCTAGAATTACAGGGTGTGTAACACTGTGCCCGGCAGCAAAGAGTGTGTGTGCCCAGCCACACACCAAGTAGCTGCTCACTAAATGTCTAGCGCCTCCCTTCTGCATTCAAAAGGGAAGCAAGTTTGGATTTACAAAGTGACAACCTGGCGGGTTCATGAGTGGAAAGAGCCAAGGAGAGGAGCAGAGCGCAGCAGCAGAGGCAGTAAAGGCTCAGGATGGCTTGGGCTTTGCTGCTTCCTAAGCGTGTTGGAGAAAGCGCTTCACTTTTTTACTATTCAATCCAGATGACAGCCAGGGACAAGAGACAAACTCGGTTCCAAATCTAGTGTTCTTTGCACTGTCCTACTAAAGATGCTCCCAGACAGCAGAGAAATAGCCTGTGCAAAGGGTTGGGGTGCTGAGTCTGCAGGGACCCCCATCTAGTGCCAAAGCAGAAACTAAACATGTTGCATTTTTCTATTTTAGGAAAACTTCGAGCAGAAATAGGTGAGTTCCAGGTACCCTCCCTTCCCAATGCCTCTGTTTTGGTCTTTTGACATAAGTGAAATGGTCATCTCCTCAAACCATCTCTGCCTCTCCTAATACTCTTCCCGTTGAAAAATTCGCTATTTAAAACAATAATCAGGCCGGGCGTGGTAGTGCACACTTGTAATCCCAGTACTTGGGAGGCTGAGACTGGAGGATCCGGGTTCCTGACCAGCCTCAGCTACTTGGTGAGGTCCTCTGCAACTTAATGAGACCCTGTTTCAAAATAAAGAATAAAAAATAGGACTGGGGTATAGCTCAGAGGTTGAATGATCCTGAGTTCAATCCCCAGTACCTAAAAAAATAAATAAATAAAACAATAATCAAAGCTGGGAGTGGTGGTGCACACTTGTAATCCCAGTGTTGGGGAGGCTGAGACAGGAGGATCACAGGTTTGAGGCTAGCAATCACAGGTTTTATTTAATCCCTAGTACCATAAAATACAAAGAATTAAAAAAAACTATAACCAGCTAAAAGTTGTAGTAACTCTCATGGCTCTTCCGTGCCTTCAGCCAGGGTAGAAGTAAAATCCTACAGTTCCCTCCCTCTATTGTTGGTTTTGTGTCAGGACTAGAACCAACTTTTTTTTTTTTTTTTTTTTGCAGTACTAGGGATTGAACTCAGGGGCATTCTACCTCCGAGCTACACCCCCAGTCCTATTTTTTATTCTTTATTTTGAAACCGGGTCTCACTAAGTTGTGGAGTGCCTCACTAGGTAGCTGAGGCTGGCCTCGAACCCGGATCCTCCGGTCTCAGCCTCCCGAATGCTGGGATTACAAGTGTGCGCCACCACGCCCAGTTAGAACCAACTTTTTAATTTTGTGCTACTGAGATTGAACACAGGGGCATTGTACCTCTGAGCTACATCCCAGCCCTATTTTATTTTGAAACAGGATCTCACTAAGTTGCTGAGGCTGACTTTGAACCTTCGATCCTCCTGTCTCAGCCTCCCAAGTACTTGGAATACAAGTGTGTGCCACCATGCCCAGCTTTTATTTTATTTTTTTTAGGTACTAATGATTGAACCCATCGGTGCTCTACCACTGAGCTACATCCCCAACCCTTTATTTATTTATTTATTTATTTATTTATTTATTTATTTATTTATTTTATTGGTACTGGGGATTGAACCCAGGGGCATTCTACCTCCGAGCTACACCCCCAGTCCTATTTTTTATTCTTTATTTTAAAACAGGGTCTCACTAAGTTGTGGAGTGCCTCACTAGGTAGCTGAGGCTGGCCGCAAACAAGGATCTTCCAGTCTCAGCCTCCCAAATGCTGGGATAACAAGCGTGCACCCCCGTGCCCGGCCCCTTTTTATTTTTTGAGACAGCATCTTGCTAAATTGCCTAGGCTGGCCTTGAACTCTCCATCCTCTTGCAGCATCCTCTCAAGTAGTGGGATTACAGAAATATACCGCCACCCAGCCAGAACCAACTTTAAGTGATTATTTTTTATTTTTAGATTTTTATTTTATTTTTTTTGCAGTACTGGGGATTGAACTCAGGGGCATTCTACTTCCAAGCTACACTCCCTATTTTTTATTCTTTATTTTGAAACAGGGTCTCACTGAGTTGCAAAAGGCTTTTTTAAGTAGCTGAGGCTGGTCACGAACCTGCAATCCTCCTGTCTCAGTCTCCCAAGTACTGTGATTACAAGCAGGTGCCACCACGCCCGGCTAACTTTAAGTGATTAAATAACAGACTCAGAGGAGAAAGGATCCCCTTTGAGTATCCTACTAAACGCATTTCTATGTGTTGCTCTTTCAGAGAATCTCCACCGGACTTTTGGTAAGTGCAGGTGATTCGGTCCTCCGAGGTCCACTTGGTATGTGACTGGGGTTCCAGTCTTCCGGGAGAACAAGGACCTCGGGCTCCTGGTAGGTCCTCTCGCCTTTCTCTTTTTCTTCTTTGAATAAGTCATCATCTGCATTTAGGATTGGTAAGATCACAGCAAATGCTTATACAGCACGTGACAAGCTAGGTGTGGTGGCCCAAGCCTATAATCCCACTACTTGCCAGGCTGAGACAGGAGGATCACATGTTCGAGACCAGCCTCAGCTACTTATAGAGGCCCTCTGTAACTTAGTGAGACCCTGTTTCAAAATAAAGATAAAAAACAGGGAGGATGTAGCTTGGAGGTAAAACGACCCTGGCTTCAATCCCCAGTACCACACACACACACAAAAAGTACAGATCGGAGTAACTCCGCATTCATGGAGGAGCAGTAAAACCACCACGCCCCACTAGGAACTTCGTCCCTTCAGGATAGGGTCTCCTCCTTTGTTGTGTACTCACCCACCCGGTGCCCGAGGACATTGCCATCGGCAGAGGAGCACCCAGAGAGTCACCGAGTGCATTTTGAAGACATCAGCAGATGCCGTCGGGCAGAGCGCAGATGGTCCCTGCTCTGGGCCGCCTTCCAGTCCGGACTGGCCCTTCGTCCCAAGGTGGAGCGAGACCCTAACCGGTTACCCTGGTACCCATGGTACACAAGAGGGTTCCATCCCAGGAGTTAGGACATCGGACCGGTGTGCAGACCTCATACAAACAGGATCTTTGTTTTGTAGGACTTGAATATCAAAGGTCTTAACTCAAGGGATCCTTTGCAGGACCCTGTCTCCTACTCCTACTCGTTTCCTGAACCCAGGGCCTCCAACAGGCTAGGAAAGCACTCTACCATTGAACAGTTCAGCCCTAGCCCCAGCCCCATTCCAGCCCCAGCCCCTGCGCCAGCCCCTGCCCCAGCTCCAGCCCCAGGAGAATGTTTTTAAATGTACACATAAAAATATAACACAGAGGATTACAAAGAAAAAAAATTGTATTAAAATACAGTTAACAACATATAACAAATTTGATATATTAGCAAATGGTCCTTTAAATAACAAAAGCAATGCATTAAATAACAAGGTAGCAGCAACTCTAATAATGCAATTTCAAAGTATCTATAAACAATACCTGGAGATTTCTGTAACAGCTCTGAAAGGAGTGAAAACACCTGTGGTTTCTGTACCGCTGCCGGCTTGTATGTGTGGCGCTAGGGATGGAACCCAAGGGTCTCCTGAACACTGGCAGGCACTCTACCACTGAGCAACACCCCCAGCTGCTTGGTTGTCTTGTTAATGTACTTTTATTCGTGCATTATAGTCTCACATCATAATGTAAGTCATGTAGACAGTGACATACATGCACACAGCACTTGGTGCCCCCCTCCCCGCTCCCTCCCCCTCCCCCCTCCCCCCAACAGAGTACAGAGATTAACATTGGTATTTTCACATATGTACACAAAGCCTATCGTAGTAATTCCTATACTGATCCTCACTCTTCCTCCTCCCCCGCTCCCCTGGAGTTGCTCCTCCATTATCTGAAGCCCCTCTGGTATCCCAGTTACTCCCCAGCTTCTGCATGAGAGAAAGCATCTGACCCTTCGCTCTCTGTGACTGGCCGATCTCACTGAACATCATGTCCACCAGGTCTATCCATTTCCCTGCAAATGACATCATTTTGTTCTTTTTTGCTGAGTAGAAATTCCATTGTGTGGATATCCCATAATCTTATAATCCATTCATCTTGGTTGCTTATGTTAACGGAAGAAAATGATAAATCTCATATCCTTTTGTCTCGGCCTCCCAAGTGGTGGGGTTGCAGGCATGCACCACAGCATCCAGCAATAGAGTGCTTTTTTCATCCAAGTTCATGGGCTCCCTGGATTCTGTTCCCAGAGTCCACTGGTTTTCTTGGATTGAGGGTTCAGAAACCCAATTAAGGAAGCTGGGTGTGGTGGTACACACCTGTAATCCCAAGCAAGGGAGAGGCCAGTGCACAGAGACCCTCTACCTTCTTCTTTTTTTTTTTTTTTTTTTTACACCTTACAGTACTGAGGATTGAATCCAGGGGCATTCCTCCTCCAAACCACATCTCCAGCCCTTTTTATCTTCAAACTAGGTCTTGCTAGGTTGCTGAGGCTGGCCTTGAACCTGCAATCCTCCAGGCTCAGCCTCCTAAGTACAGACCTGCACCACCACACCCATTTCAAAATTAAAAAACAATAAGGCTGAGAGGTTGTGGTTCAGACGTAGAATGTCCCTGGGTTCAATCTCTAGTATCACAAAACAAAACAAAAAACCCCCCCAAAACTATTAAAAAGGGGGGGGGGGAAATATCATAAAAAATAAAACTATTAAAACATATAAAAACTATCTACAAAATGGGACATGAAGGGAAATATCATAAAAAAATAAAACTATTAAAATATATAAAAACTAGCTACAAAACGGGACATGAAGAGAGACACCTATTAACCCTGTTTGTTCTGGCAAATGATTCAGACCCCCACTTTCTGAGGGTGCCCTGCTGGAAGATAACCCTGTTTGTAATCGTGCCTGTCCTCGGACCTCTGGTCGCCTTGATCATCTGCTACAACTGGCTACATCGCAGACTAGCAGGTGCGGGGGTGGGGCTGGGGGTGGGGGGAATCGGGCCACCAGGGGATCGGAGAACCAAGTGGAACCAGGGCTCAAGATTCCAGAGCTGCCGGGTGTGTGTGGTGGTGAACACCTGGAGTCCCAGTACTTGGGAGGCTGAGACAGGAGGATCGCAGGTTTATGGTCAGCCTCAGCTACTTAGTGAGGCCCTCCGCAACCTCGTGAAAATTTAAAAATAGGGCTGGGCATACAGCATGACTCTGGGTTCAATCCCCAGTATTACCACCAAAAAAAAAAAAAAAATCCAGAGCTCTGATTTCCTTCCTCCTGTCTCAGGAAGAAGGAACCCAGGATCCACAGGGGCCCCTCAGTGGACAGGGAAGGGCTGGTCACTCTAAGTGCCCACAAGGAGGGAGGAGGATGTGAGGGAGGGAGGCATTTTCTACTGATCATCTCTTGTTTCTGTTTGCAGGACAGTTTCTTGAGGAGTTAAGTAAGTTGTCTTTCTTATTAACTGAGAACCAAAAGCCAGGAGAGGGAAGCTGGGTGTGGTGGCACAGGCCTGTGATCCCAGTACTTGGGAGGCTGAGACAGGATTGCAGGTTTGAGGCCAGTCTAAGCAACTTAGTGGACCCTGTTTAAAAATAAAAAATAAAAAAGGCTAGGAGTGTAGCTCAGAGGTACAATGGCCCTGGTTTCACTCCCCGGTGAGAGAGAGAGAAAGAAGCCAGCTGTGGTCTCCTACCCCTCCAGATGCTAAGAAGAATAAAGACTTGGGAGGCTGAAATAGGAGGATGGCAGGTTCAGGGCCAGCCTCAGCAGCTTGGGCTGTCAGCAACTTAGCGAGACCCTGTTTCCAAATAAAAAAACTAAAATTGGGCTAGGGGTGTAGCTCAGAGGTAGAATGCCCTAGGTTCAATCTCCAGCACCCCAAAAAGAAAGCGAGGACCCCAGAGGGCTTTTCAAAGTTTCCCAGGTTCCGTGGTTTCATGAAAGAAACTACGAATCCAGATTTTTTAAGCCATTTTCTCCTCCTCCTAGGAAACCCCTTCTGAGTCACGGCGCCTCGCTGGTCCAGAGCCTGAGCCCTCTGGGGAGCCTCGTCCCCCAAGCTGCCCGCTCACAGGCCTCTCTCCTGGAGACATCCTAATGTGCATTCCAGGAGCATTCTGAATCTCCAAGAGAAAAGATTTCCCCCTCTCCCCTCCGCGATCCTTTTTCTTCCTTTCCTCAGCTCCTCCTTCCTTCCTCTCCCACTTCCTGCCCCCGTCTTCCCCCAGGAAGCCCCCTCTGTCTCAGGCCAGGCGGGTCTCTGTCTCCATTAGGACACCTGTGCTGGACAGTGATAGACAGGAGACCGAGACCCTCCCCCCTGCAAACGACAGCACGTCAACTTTGCAAATGGTGGTTGCTTCTTCTAAGACCCCAGCCCTGATCCTGCAGGGCTGAGGAGTGGGACAGAAAGAGTCCAAAATAAACTAGGTGTGGTGGCGCAAGCCTGTAATCCCAGAAAGGACTCACAGCCAGCCTCAGCCCTCCACAACTTAGTGAGACCCTGTCTCGAAATAAAAAATTAGGGCGGGGGGTCTAATTCAGAAGTAGAATGCCCCTGGGTTCAATCCCCAGTGATGCGCACACACACAAAGAAAAGAAAGGAAAGGAAAAGAGGAAGCCCAAAATATCTCCAGCGCGCAGCCTGTAATCTCAGTGCTTGGGAGGCTGAGACAGGAGGATTACAGGTTCGAGGCCAGCCTCAGCAACTTAGGGAGATCCTGTTTCAAAAGGAAAAACAAAATAGGGGAGAAGGAAGGAAGGAAAGGAGGAAGCGAGGGAGGGAAGGGGGGATTGGCAGGCCCCGTAAGCAAAGGAGACCTGGGCGGCACAGCTGCTCCCCGTCGCTTCCCTCGACCTCCCCTCTTCCCTGGTCCCTCCGCCCGCTCTCTCCTCTAATCCTTTTCCTCCCACCTGCCTACCTGTCGGAGTACCCCATTTTATTCAACAACTACTACTTGACGGTCTATCAGACACAAGCTAGGTGCTAATTAATAACAATACAAGTTTCTATGTGCACATTTCTTCCTCTTTTCTTTGTTGTATTTCCTTCATCATCCATTCCCGTCTCTCCTGCTTCCCCAGCCACCCTGACCCTGGAGGTCAGTCCTCAGGAAAGATCTCTGAGCCGGGCATGGTGGCGCACAACTGTAATCCCAGTACTTGGGAGGATCACAGGTTGGAAGCCAGCCTCAGCAACTTTTAGCGAGGCCTTGTTTCAAAATAAAAAAATAAAAAGGATTGGGGGGGGTGTAGCTCAGAGGTAGAATGCCCCTGGGTTCAAATTCTAGCACCAAACAACAACAAAAGAGGGGGAAGGAAAAAAAAAAGAAAAAAGACCCCTGGCAGAAAGGCCTTTAATTTCAGTTTCCAGATCCTTACTGCCTCCTGGGCCGCCTGGGCCTTCTCTCCTCTGTGTGCATTCTCCCGTAGGTCCTCTCCCCTGAGGGCATGGGTCCCAGGAAATCCATTTCTTCCATGCTCGCGATCCTTCGCAGCCAAAGGGGGTCATGACAGCAGCCGAGCTGCTGGCCTAGGATCACCCAGCACTTGTGGGGACTCCCGAGGCGCCGCTCCTTGCCCTTGAAGTTCCTCCAGTGCCGCAGAAGGCCCTCCTTCTCCCCGAAGCACAGTTCACAGACCGGGCACCGGTAGATCTGCCGCCAGTGCGTGTGCTGGTGCCTGGCCAGCCGCGAAGCTGAGGCGAAGGCCTCACCGCACTGGAAGCAGCTGTGGGGCTGCTCAGCTCCGTGGGCCTGCTGGTGGCTGGAGAGATGGGACTTCATGCTCAAGGACAAGGGACAGTTGGGGCCAGAGAAGCCCTTGAGTCCTGGGGCTTTCGCTGGAGGAGAGCTGGGGCTGGTATCGGGGCGAAAGGCCCTACTCCCTGGTGCCTGGGTCCTGGTCACAGGGCCCTCGGTTCTAAGTCCAGATTCCTGGGTCCTGGTCACAGGGCCCTCGGTTCTAAGCCCGGTTCCCTGGGTCCTGGTCACAGGGCCCTCAGTTCTGAGCCCTGGTGTCTGGGTCCTGGTCACAGGGCCCTCAGTTCTGAGCCCGGTTCCCTGGGTCCTAACCACAGAACCCTCAGTTCTGAGCCCGGGTCCCTGGGTCCTGGCCACATCCGCAAGCCCCTGCGTGGAGCGCTGGCCCGTGGCGAAGAGCGCCTCCAGCCTCTTGGTGGTACGCGGAATCCTCACCATGCGCTCCAGCCTCCTAGGCACTGGCGCGTGGTTCTGGTGTATCTTCTGGTGGCGCTTGAGCTCGGACCTGTCCCGGAAGCCCTTCCCGCACTCGGGGCACGAGTGGGGCCGGTAGCCCAGGTGGACGCGGCGGTGCCGACTCAGTCCAGACGCGTCACAGTAGGTCTTGTCGCAGAGCGTGCAACGGAAGGGCCTCTCCCCGTGGTGTATGCGTCTGTGGGTGCACAGGGCCTTGGGGTTCCGGAACAGCTTCCCACACTTGCTGCAGATGTTGGTCCGCTTGGGCGCGTGGACAAACTGGTGGCTGCGGAGGTAGGAGCTCTTGCGGAACCGCCGGCCACACGTGCGGCAGGCAAAGGGCAGCCCCGCTGGGGAGGACGACAAAGCCTCATCTGTCCCTCGAGAAGCAAAGGAGGCTTTCTTGTCCTCCGGGGAGCCTTTCTTGTCCCTGGATCCCTCGTCTTTCAGGTTCCGACCTGGGTCTGCAAGTTCTTCCTTCTTGGTTCCTGGATGGAAAAAGGATGAATGCGTGAGTCTAGGAATTTTCCTTCAATGCAAGTCAGTTCCTCCGCCTTAGGGACCTTTCCCACCCAACACGTTCACCTTTGGACCTCAGGCTAGAGATAAGAGCTTTAGATCCAGAGACAGGAGGATTGCAGGTTCACAACCAGCCTCAGCTACTTAGTGAGGCCCTCAGCAATTTAGAGAGGCTCTGTTTCAAAATAAAGAATAAAAAATAGGGCTGGGAGTGTAGCTTAGAGGTAGAATGCCCCTGGGCTCAGTTCCCTGTATTAGTATAAAAAAAAAAAATCTTTAGACTTTTCAATTGATAAGCAAAGAAAAAATTAAGTGAACTCTTACAACAATGTTAGAGATCTACTTTTTTTTTTGGTGGCACTGGGGATTAAACTCAGAGGCATTCTACTACTGAGCTACACCCCAGGCCCACTTTAAAAAAAAATCTTCTTTTCTTTAAGACAGGATGGCTAAATTGCCCAAGCAGGCCTTGAACCTGAGATCTTCCAGTCTCGGCCTTCCAAGTACTGGGATTACATGCACGTGCCACCACTCCCAGGATCCCAGCCCTTTTTTTATTCTATTTATTTACTTTTGGTACTTGGGATGGAACCCAGGAGCATTCTACCTCTGAGCTACACCCCTAGCCCTAATTTACTCTTCTATTTTTTACTTTTTGTGACACTAGGGATCGAACCCAGGGGCATTCTACCTCCAAGCCGGGGCCCTATTCTTTTATTTTGAAACAGGGTCTCACTAAGTTGTGGTGGTCCTCACTAAGTTGCTGAGGCTAGCCGCAAACCTATGATCCTCCAGTCTTAGCCTCCCAAGGACTGAAATTACAGGTGTGGGCCACTATACCTGGCTGCCCTTATTTATTTATTTACTTATTTATTTATTGGCACTGGGGATTGAACTCAGGGACAGTCTGCCTCCAAGCTACATCCCCAGTCCCATTTTTTATTCTTCATTTTGAAACAGGGTCTCACTAAGTTGCAGAGGGCCTCACTAGGTAGCTGAGGCTGGCTGCGAACTTGAGGTCCTCTGGTCGTAGCCTCCCAAGAACTGGGATTACAAGCGTGCGCCACCAAGCCGGGCTTCCCTTTTTATTTTGTAACAGGGTCTCTCGAAGTTGCTGAGGCTGGCCTTGAACCATGCCTCAGCCTCTCAAGTACTGGGATACACACTTGTGCCACCGTGCTTGGCGTAATTGTTCTAATTGTTGTTTAAGCTCATATGGTGCCTTATTTATAAATTAAACTTTATCATAGGCACGTATGGATAGGGAAAAAAACAATACAGGTTCGGTACCATCCATGTTTGGAGTTTCAGGCATCCACTGGGGCCGTGAAGTGAATTCTCTGTTCATAAGGGAGGACTTTTTTTTTAGGGAATGGGATCAAGCCCATGGCCTCTCACATGCGAGACAAGTGCGCTCTCTACCAGTGAGCCACATCCCCAGTCCGAGGACTGATTATTGTATCGTGCAAATTGGACAATCGAGAGCAGAAAAGGAGCTTGGTACTAGGGATTGAACCCAGGGACATTCTACCTCTGAGCTCCACCCCTAGCCCTATTTTTTATTCTTTATTTTGAAACAGGGTCTCACTAAGTTGCAGAGGGCCTCACTAAGTAGCTGAGTCTGGCCACAAACCCAGATCCTCCGGTCTCAACCTCCCAAGTACTGGGATTACAAGTGTGCCATGACACCTGCCTTCCTACTTTATTTTTATCTGGAAAGAAGGTCTCCCTAAGTTGCTGAGATCCTCCTGTCTCAGCCTCCCAAGTACTGGAATTACAGGTGTGCGCCACCATGGCCAATGGAAAGAACTTTTTTTTTTTTTCGGTACTGCGGATGGAACTTGGGGGCATTCTACGTCCGAGCTACAGCCACAGCCCTATTTTTTATTCTTTATTTTGAAACAGGGTCTCACTAAGTTGCGGAGGGCCTCACTAAGCAGCTGAGGCTGGCCAAGAACCCGGATCCTCCAGTCTCAGCCTCCCAAGTACTGGGATTACACGCCCGGCTGGAAAGAACTTTTTGATCACTGACATAAACCCTAAAAATCAGCGCTATTTCATTTGTCTCAAAAGGTCTAGCTCCAAGTCTGATTGGGCTGGAAAAGTGTATGCTAGAAGATATACAGAGCCTTGATCCTCTGTAAGAGCTCCCTCCGTCCAGGGGTTGTGCTGGGCCATTTTTATCTTCTCTCCTTCCCAATGCTTACCTGAAGGGAGGCCTTCTCTCTTTGTGAAATGGACACATGCCCTCCGCTGTCCCTCCTCTTGCTCAACCTTGATGGGCAGATTGGATGTAGGCAGAAATATACTTGCTGGTGAGTAGGAATGAGAGAAAGAGTCAAGTTCATCCCAGGCTGGGCCCCTTCACATCTGGTAAGGACCACAGGCTACTTCCTGTACACTTGCTTTAAGGACCTTAATCTGACTAGCTCCAGAGGAACTTGGAGGTGCATGCCTGTAATCTCAGTACTTGGGAGGCTGAGACAGTAGGATCTCAGGTTCAAGGACAGACTCAGCAACCTATGAGACCCTGTTTCCAAAAGGAAAACTAAAAAGGGCTGGGGGGCCGGATGTGATGGTGCACACTTGTAATCCCAGTACTTGGGAGGCTGAGACCAGAGGATCTGGGTTTTCAGCCAGCCTCAGCTATTTAGTGAAGCCCTCTGCAACTTAGTGAGACCCTATTTCAAAATAAAGAATAAAAAAATAGGGTGCGGGGCGGGGGGGTAGTTCAGAGATAGAATGCCCCTGGGTTGAATCCTCAGTACCAGAAAAAGAAAAGAAACACCAACTCCTAGCAAAGTTCCTGGCACACAAGTTACTAGTGAAGACTGGTTGGATGTACAAGCAAATTTGCATATTTGGTGAACACTTCGAAGATGTTCCAACTGTCATCTCTGCTTTCAGGCAGGTTTTCCCTGAGCTTAGTGACTCAGGTCTTCCACAATTAGAAAGTATAGAATTGGAAATCAGTGAGAGGTAGGGTGGCACACACCTATAATCCCAGTACTTGGGAGGCTGAGACAGGAGGATCACAAGTTGGAGAACAGCTTCAGCAAGTAATGAGGTTCTCATCAACCAAAGGAGACCCTGTTTCAAAATAAAAAACTAAAAAATAGGGCTGGGGGTGTGACTCGGAGGTAGAATGCCCCCAGGTCCAATCCCCAGCACCACACACACAAAAAAAAAAACCATAAGAAAGGGCTGGAGATTTAGCTAGGAGGTAAAATACCTTTGAGGTCAACCCTTAGTACCAAAAAGGAAAAAAAAAAAAAGTATAAAGCCGGGCGTGGTGGCGCACGCTTGTAATCCCAGCATTTGGGAGGCTGAGACTGGAGGATCTGGGTTCGCGGCCAGCCTCAGCTACCTAGTGAGGCACTCCGCAACTTAGTGAGACCCAGTTTCCAAATAAAGAATAAAAAATAGGGCTGGGTGGAGCTCGGAGGTAGACTGCCCGAGTTCCATCCCCAGTACCGCAAAAAAAAAAAAAAGTATATATATATATATATATATATATATATATATATATATATATATATATATATATATATATTTAGGGGTCAGTAAAGCCAAGCTGATCTATCTGTCAAGGAAACCAGATGTTCTGTAGCCCTAGGACGGGGGCTTGGTGGAGGGACCCAGCCTCTTACCCACAGACGCCAGGTTCTCGAGGGTTTCTGACATCACCCCCTCGTAAAAGGCCCTCTGATCGGCATCCAGACATTCCCACTCCTCCTGGGTGAAGTTCACGGCCACATCCTCGATGGTGATGGGCATCTGGAAGAGGAGGGCGGGCTCAGGAAGTGAGGACACAGACTGACCTCCAGGGTCAAGGTTCAGAGAACTGAAACCTAAGAGAAATAAAACCACAGAAGGAAGACAGAAGTATGAAAGACAGGCAGGAAGCCAGTAAGCATGACCTACAGAAAGGAAAGGAAAAGCCAGGTGCAATGGCATATGCCTGTAATCCTAGTACTTGGGAGGCTGAGACAGGAGGATGGCAGTTAGAGGCCAGCCTCAGCAATTTAGCAAGACTCTATTTCAAAATAGGAAATAAAATAGAGGTGGGGGTATAGCCTGGAAGTAGACTGTCCTGGGCTTCAATCCCTAGTACCACTCCCCCCCCCACACACACAAAAAAGGGCCGGTTATGGTATTGTATGCCTGTAATCCCAGTACATGGGAGGGTGAGACAGGTGTACTGCAGGTTCAAAACCAGCCTCAGCAATTTAGTAAGACTATCAGCAACCTAGTAAGACCCTGTTTCAAAACAAAAAATTTTAAAAAGGGCTGGGAGCTGAATGTGGTGGTGCACACTTGTAACCCCAGTACTTGGGAGGCTGAGACAGGAGGATCCAGGTTCGCGGCCAGCCTCAGCTACTTAGTGAGGCCCTCCACAACTTAGTGAGACCCTGCTTCAAAATAAAGAATAGAAAATAGGACTGGGGGTGTAGCTCAGAGGTAGAATGCCCCTGGGTTCAATCCCCAGTACTGAAAAAAAAAAACAAAAAATAAATATATAAATAAAAATTAAAAAGGGCAGGGGATATAGCTCAGAGGTAGAATGCTTCTGTATTCAATCTCCAGTACCCCCCAACACACACATACAAAAAAAAAAAAAAAAAAAAGTTAGCAGGGCCTTCAACCACTTTGGGAGACCCTGGGGTTTTTTTTTTTTTTTTTTTTTTGTGGTACTGGGGATTGAACTCAGGGGCATTCTACCTTCGAGCTATACCCCCAGCCCTATTTTTTTATTCTTCATTTTGAAACAGGGTCTCAGTAAATTGCTGAGGGCCTCACAAGTTGCTAAGGCTGAACCTTCGATCCTCCTGTCTCAGCCTCCAAAGTACTGGGATTCCAAGTGTGTGCCACCATATCCGTCTGAGACCCTATTTCAAAATGAAAAATAAAAGAGAGCTGTAGGTGTAGCTCAGAGATAGGTACCCCTGAGTTTAACACACACACACACACACACACACACACACACACACACACACGAATGCCCCTGGGTTGATGGGCATGGTGGTACACACCTGATTCCAGTACTTGGGAGCTGAGACAGGACGATTGCAGGTTTGTTTTTCTTTTTTTGCAGTATTGGGGATTGAACCCAGGGGCATTCTGCCTCTGAGCTACATTCCGAGCCCTATTTTTTTATCCTTTATTTTGAAACACGGTCTCACTAAGTTGCAGAGGGCCTCACTAAGTGTCTGAGGCTGGCTTTGAACCTGTAATCCTCCTGTCTCAGCTTCCCAAATACTGGGATTACAGGTGTGTGCCACCACACCCGGCTAAGGTCGCAGGTTTGAAGACAACCTCAGTAACGTAGTAAGACTTAGGGTTGAGGGTGTAGCGTGGAGGTAGAATGCCCCAGAGTTTAATACACACACACACGCACACACACACACACACACACACACAGATGCAGAGAAAAGAAAAAAAGAAAGGCAGGCGTTGTGGCGCACACTTGTAATCCTAGTACTTGGGAGGCTGAGACCGGAGGATCAGGGTTCGAGGCCAGCCTCAGCTACTTAGTGAGGCCCTCCACAACTTAGTGAGACTGTTTCAAAATAAAGAATAAAAAAAAAAAATAGGGCTGGGGATGTAGCTCAGAGGTAGAATGCTCCTAGGTTCAATCCCCAGTATGCAAAAAAAAAAAAAAAAAAAAAAAAAGGTGTAGTGGAAAAGGGCAGGAGACCCCCCCCTCTGAATATAAACAGGAAAGAGAGGCCAAGAAGGACGAAGGATGTCGGGTGAAGGTCTTGCGATTCCCTGTTCAGTGGCTCAGCCCACTGGAGCACAGGCAGGGGGCGCTCGGGAGTCCCTGGGGTCCCTCCCGCTCTAGCAGGGTCTCCTACCTTCTCCCAGGCCTTCCTCCAGCGGCGCCTCTCCTCTTCGGCTTCCTGCAGGGCCACACAAGGGCGCTGTGCTTTCTCTGCCATGGCGTCTTTTTCTCGCTTTATCCATTCCTGGCCCGGCTCCCAGGGCAGCCGCCCCTCCTTCTTGGGGCTGTCTACATGCCAGTAACCGGGCGGCTGCAGAGGCCCTGCAAGGGCCCCGGGGCTCGATGTGGCTGCCAGGGACCGAGGTGTCTGCGGCACCGGGCTGGCCTCCTCTCTTGTTCCGTGGTCTAGATTCTCCTTCACAGTCGGCAGCACCTTTGGTTCCTTCAAAGCGTGGGCCACAGACTTGAGGACCCTGGTCACCCTTCGCTCAGCTACCATTGTCCAGAAAAGCCAGGCTGGGACTCAGGGTCAGCCTTCCCTTTCGGCCTGCTTCTCAGCCACCAACTGGTGCCCACCCCTAAGAACCTGAGGTCAGAGAAAAATAAAACATAGCAGCAGGAGGGCGAGTAAGAAACAGCCAGCTGGGCATGGGGAACCACACCTGTAATCTCCGTACCTGGAAAGCTGAGTCCAGAGGATCGAAGGTTCAAGCCCAGCCTCAGCAACTTAGTGAGACCCTGTTTCAAAATAAAGAATAAAAACAGGGCTGGGGGCGTAGCTCGGAGGTAGAATGCCGCTGGGTTCAATCCCCAGTACCAAAATAAATAAATAAAGTTAAATAAATAAACAAACGACTGGTGGTATAACTCGGAGGCAGAGTAACCCTGGGTTCAAACCCCAGTATCACAAAACAAAACAAAAAGAAATACACTAGCTAAGTGAAGTGGCACAAACAAGTAATCCCAGTCCTTGGGAGGCTGAGACAGGAGGATTGCACGTTTGAGGACAGCCTCAGCAATTTAGACTCTCAATTTAGATTTGAGACCCTGTTTCAAAATAAAAAATCAAAAGGGCTGGGATGTAGCTCAGAGGTAGACTGCCCTGGGGTGTAGCTCAGAGGTAGAATGCCCTTGGTGATTCCCCTGTCCAAAAAAAAAAAAAAAAAAAATACCACCACCACCAAAAAAAAAAAAAGAATACTGATAACTGCCCAGCACTGGACTTCCCTGCTCACCTTGAAAAGTTCCCACTCGAGCCCAGCATGGTGGTACAGGCTTATAATCCCAGTACTTGGGTGACTGAGACAGGGGGAATCATAGGTTTGAGGATAGCCTCAGTAAGTAGTGAGACTCCCATCAACCTAAGATTGTGTTTCCAAACAAAAAATAAAACAGGGCTGGGATGTAGCTTGGAGGTAGAATGCCTCTGGGTTCCATCCCCAGTACCACAAAAAAAAAAAAAAAAAAGTTACTGTTCTGATACAAACATGGCTGAAGGCCTTGCATGATGGCACACGCTTGTAATCCCAGTACTTGGGAGGCTGAGACAAGAGGATCACAGGTTCGTGGGCAGCCTCAGCTACTTAGTGAGGCCCTCCACAATTAGTGAAACCCTGTTTAAAAAAAAAAAAAAAAAAAAAAAAAAAAAATAGGGTTGGGGGTGTAGCTCGGAGGTAGAATGCCCCTGAGTTGAATCCCAGTTCACAAACATGGCTGACGGCCTGCCTCTTCCGGCTCCTGGTCTCCCCCTAATCCTCCAGATTCTAAGAAAGAATGACCTAACCAGGCATGGTGGCACACGCCAGTAATCTCAATACTTGGGAGGCTGAGATTGGAGGATGGCAGGTTCGAGGACAGCCTCAGCAAGTAGTGAGACCTTGTTTCAAAATTTAAAAAATAGCCAGGCATGATGGCGCGCGCGATGGTAATCCCAGCATTTGGGAGGCTGAGACCAGAGGATCTCAGTTCTCGGCCAGCCTCAGCTACCTAGTGAGGCACTCCAAAACTTAGTGAGACCCTGTTTCAAAATAAAGAATAAAAAAAATAGGGTTGGGCCGGGCATGGTGGCGCACGCTTGTAATCCCAGCATTCGGGAGGCTGAGACCGGAAGGATCTGGGTTCGCGGCCAGCCTCAGCTACCCAGTGAGGCAATCCACAACTTAGTGAGACTCGGTTTCAAAATAAAGAATAAAAAATAAGGCTGGGGGTATAGCTCGGAGGTAGAACGCCCCTGAGTTCAATCCCCAGTACCTCAAAAGAAAGAAAGAAAGAGAGAAAGAAAGACAGACAGCCAGCCAGGCGTGGTGGCGCACGCTTGTAATCCCAGCATTTGGGAGGCTGAGACTGGAGGATCAGGGTTCACGGCCAGCCTCAGCTACCTAGTGAGGCCCTCGGCTACTTAGTGAGACCCTGTTTTAAAATAAAGAATAAAAAATAGGGCTGGGGGTGTAGCTCAGAGGTAGAATACCCCTGAGTTCAATCCCCAGTACCACAAAAAGAAAAGAAAAGAAAAAAAAAAAAAAAAAAGACATAAAGACCTGTTGCCTTATTTTATTTGATACTGGAATTGAACCCAATGGCATTCTACCTCTGAGCTATACTTCCAGTCCTTTTTTTACTTATTTTTTTTATTTTATTTTATTTTTTGCGGTACTGGGGATTGAACTCAGGGGCATTCTACCTCCGAGCTACACCCCCAGCCCTATTTTTTTATTCTTTATTTTGAAACCGAGTCTCACTAAGTTCCGGAGTGCCTCACTAGGTAGCTGAGGCTGGCCGCGAACCCGGATCCTCTGGTCTCAGCCTCCCAAATGCTGGGATTACAAGCGGGCGCCACCACGCCCGGCTTTTTTTTTTACTTATTTATTTATTTTTTTGGTGGTACTGGGGATTGAACTCAGAGGCATTCTACCTCCGAGCTCCACCCCCAGCCCTATTTTTTATTCTTTATTTTGAAACCGAGTCTCACTAAGTTGCAGAGTGCCTCACTAGGTAGCTGCGGCTGGCCGCGAACCCGGATCCTCCGGTCTCAGCCTCCCGAATGCTGGGATTACCATCGCGCGCTACCACGCTCAGCTCTCCAGTCCTTTTTTTCATTTTGAAACAGGTTCTTACTAATTTGCTGAGGCTGGCCTCAAATCTGCGGTCCCCTGTGTCAGCCTCCCCAATACTGGGATTACAGACATGCACTACCACATCAGACAATGACTTTTTTCTTTCTCTTTTTTGGAAGGAAAGCAGACTTGAAAATACCAGCAAGGAAAAAGATATTTGAGGAAAAATTAACTGGATTCACCCTCCACCGCCCGCCCTGCCAAAGTTACTCAGATAGCTGTACTCCTAAGATCTGAAGTTTTTTTCCTCTCTTCCTTTCTCATCTCTCTTCTCCCTCACTTTTCCTTTATTTCAAGACGAGTCAAGACTATGTGTGTGTGTAGGGGTGCAAGGGATTGAACACAGGCATTCGACCTCAGAGCTACACCCTCGGCCCTTTGGATTTTATTTTGAAGCTGGGTCTCACTAAGTTGCTGAAGATGGCCCTCCAACTAGTCTCAGCCTCCCAAGTACTGGGACTGCAGGCGTGCACTGGTTTGTGCCCAGTTCAAGGATTATTCTCACTTTCCAGCCAGACCCAGTTCAAACAGCCTGAACAATAGTGTCCTCGAGGACCTTCCAGTTCTGCAGGACTCCAGCAGGAAGAACTCGCGCCACCGGCCCCCCACGATGGCATTGGCTGAGGGTGGCAGTTAGGGGTGCTTGGCTCGGATTCCCCCAGTGAGGCCGGCTCTGGTCGCCCACTCCATGGTTCCTTCTTTGTCCCCAGAGCCCCTGGGCTCACAGGGCCGGGGAATGTTAAGGGCTTGCTTATAACTCAACCTACGCGTGTGTTACTAGACATCCAACCCCAGTCATTGTACTTCCGCATGACACCCCCAGCCATTTTTTTTTTTAAGCATGGATTTTTATACATTTCTTGGGTACAACAGGGTTAATCACACATCTTTGTTGGGTACAAGCTAGTACAGGTAAAGACATCCATGCACACATTTCTCATTAACCCTTCCCCAATTCCCACCCCCCTCCCTCCTTCTCCCTCCTTCTCAAGGTCAGTTTAGTGATTGACTTTGATGTGATCTTGTAAGTACATCAT
>PVLC010028096.1:0-21323 GCA_004027655.1 Graphiurus murinus
AGCCGGGCGTGGTGGCGCACGCTTGTAATCCCAGCATTCGGGAGGCTGAGACCGGAGGATCCGGGTTCGCAGCCAGCCTCAGCTACCTAGTGAGGCACTCCGCAACTTAGTGAGACTCGGTTTCAAAATAAAGAATAAAAAATAGGGCTGGGGGTATAGCTCGGAGGTAGAATGCCCCTGAGTTCAATCCCCAGTACCAAAAAAAAAAAAAAAAAATAGGGCTGGGGGTATAGCTCGGAGGTCGAATGCCCCTGAGTTCAGTCCCCAGTACCGCCAAAAAAAAGTTTTTGCTCTAAGTAAAATAGCTTTCACAGTTTAGGAAAAATAATATAGTAGAGAAGATTTTGAAAGTAGCAAAATAGCCGGGCATGGTGGCGCACGCTTGTAATCCCAGCATTCGGGAGGCTGAGACCGGAGGATCCGAGTTCGTGGCCAACCTCAGTCTACCTTAGTGAGACTCGGTTTCAAAATAAAGAATAAAAAATAGGGCTGGGGGTGTAGCTCGGAGGTAGAATGCCCCTGAGTTCAACCCCCAGTACCGCAAAAAAGAAAGTAGCAAAATACTCATTAGTGACATGTTAACCTAGTAACTTAGTCTTATGGTGGATGTAAAAAATTATTTTCCTTATAATGCATGTGAAATTTGCTATATTGTTATAAATTAAATGCAAGAAACTCAGTCTTAAAATCTTAGGGGGAAGAGTGTATCTTTCTGACTTGATGCTTTTCCTAACAATCAATATCATTAACACTTATTTTGGTAGCCTTATTTTTTTTTTTTTTTTTTTTTTTGCGGTACCGGGGATTGAACTCAGGGGCATTCTACCTCCGAGCTACGCCCCAGCCCTATTTTTTATTCTTTATTTTGAAACCGAGTCTCACTAAGTTTCGGAGTGCCTCACTAGGTAGCTGGGGCTGGCCGCGAACCCGGATCCTCCGGTCTCAGCCTCCCGAATGCTGGGATTACAAGCGTGCGCCACCACGCCCGGCTTGGTAGCCTTATTGACTGCTAGAATTCATGCCAAAGCTGAGCTGAGGAGCTTTGCACTTTATTATGTTAGTTTGCATTTGCTAATGCTGCTATATATTAACCAGCACTCTAGCATAAAGAATATTATTCAACAAATCCTTTGTTAGATTAGTTTGATGTCACAAGTGTGTTGATTTAAAGGGAGTGCTATTAAATTAAGAGCATCATCTACCACAAGTAATCAGAAATTCAACCTAAGTGTACAAGAAGAAAAGTCATAATAGATATAATGGTATAGCCTGGCATGGCTTTAAAACAAAATTGTGCTTTACCCTAATTTTTGTGAAATAAATGATGGCCAGTCCTAAAGATTTGAGCCATACAAAATAGTTGATTACCTGTATAATACTTAAATTTATGCTGGGCATGGTCACTCACACCTGTAGTCCCAGTATTGGGAGACTGAGACAGGAAGATTGTAGAAGTTGGAGACCAGCCTGAGCAACTTAGTGAGATCATGTTTCAAAGTAAAAAATAAAAAGGACTTGGGAGTATAGCTTGGAGGTAGAATGCCACTGGGTTCAATCTCCAATACTACAAAACAAAACAAAACAAATTTAGGTTTTAAAGATTGTTTTGAGCTGGGTGTGAAGGTGCATGCTTGTCATCCCAGTACTTGGGAGGCTGAGACAGGAAGATTGCTGGTTTGTGGCCAGATATAGCAACTTAGTGAGACCCCGTTACAAAAATAATGAATGAAAAATAGGGCTGGGGGTGTAGCTCGGAGGTTGAATGTCCCTGGGTTCCATCCCCAGTACCCCCCCCACACACACAAATAAAAAATAAATTAAATAAAAATTTAAAAGGACTGCTTTTTTATATAAACTAGTGTTTGAATGAAATTACTTTTCAACTGCTTACTTTTGTTATACTTAAATACAAACTTGTGATTCAGTTGTAAATTCTTTCAGTGTTACAGATAACATTTTACTATCTTCCCTTGAGATAGCAAAATCAGCATCAGTAGAATAAAGCAGAAACAGAACATCAGCTTCTCAATTTTTCTCTTAAATAATAGTATTTATTTATTTATTTATTTATTTTTGTGTGGTAGTGGGCATTGAACCCAGGGGCATTCTCCCTCCAAGCTATACCCCTGCCCTATTTCATTCTTTATTTTCAAAAGGGGTCTCACTGAGTTGCAGAGGGCCTCACTAAGTTCTTGAGGCTGGCTGTGAATCTTTGATCTTCCTGTCTCAGCCTCCCAAGTACTGGGATTACAAGCTGTGGGCTACCATACCCGGCAATAGTGAACTTTTTAAAGTTGACAATGATAAGCCGGGCGTGGTGGCGCACGCTTGTAATCCCAGCATTCGGGAGGCTGAGACCGGAGAATCCAGGTTCGAGGCCAGCCTCAGCTACCTAGTGAGGCACTCCGCAACTTAGCGAGACCCGGTTTCAAAATAAAGAATAAAAAATAGGGCTGGAGGTGTAGCTCGGAGGTAGAATGCCCCTGAGTTCAATCTCCAGTACCGCAAAAAAAAATAAAAATAAAAATAAAAAATAAAATGTCAAAGATACCAGGAGGAAGATCCAAATGTTCTGAGATACCAAAGATATTTTAATAAAGAGGATTAGTTTATATGATTTTTTTAGAAGATCAATAATTTATATTTCTATATAATGCATACCCTTTTCTCTCTCATTCTTGTAGGTTCTGCTGGAGACTTACATTTGACCTCAATGTGAAATGAAAGTAGAAAATTCCATCTACATGTATGTTGCTATCGGAATGTTGATTAACTGATGATGCCTGAAGAGGGGAATCTTGTTCTAGAGAGCTGACTGCCAGCAAAAATAAATGCTTATCCTAGATGTCAAGCATCTCTCCTTTTAACTGGAGTGAAAATCCCCTCCAGATACCAACAGAATATCAACTGCAGAAAATGCGTTGCATTTTAAGGATGTCAGCAACCTAAGCCCATGCGCCTGTGTGTCCAGCTGTGGTGGATGGTTTGCCATCTGAGAGCGCCTCACGTCCGCATCCAGGCCCTGTGTCTGCTTCTGACATGTCTCTGCTTCATGCTTTGGGCCCAGTGCAGACCTGGCTGGGACAAGAGCTGGAGAAATGTGGCATCGATGCCATGGTCTATACTCGGTATGTCCTCAGTCTTCTGCTGCACGACAGCTATGACTACGACCTGCAGGAACAGGTATTACATGTTTTGAATGTTCTGTGAAAATGGAAGAGTGTGTCTGCCTGTGTGCGTCTTAACAGCGCTTTCACACTCCAGAACAGGGCGGCCAGTGCGTGGAGTGCAGACTTGTAACCTGTCGGCGATGGGGTGTAGGAGTGCGTGGAGGGCAGGCCACCTCCGTGCGGGCTGCCACCTGGCATAGACTCTGGTCTTGCTGAACGGCTGATGGGTTGGTGACGTCTGGGAGCTGCACTGCTCTAGACATTCTTCCTGCTATTCAGGAGACTCCTGCGTTATGAGTAGATACTTAACCATTGTCCTACTTCTTACCACTCAGAAGTTTAACGTTGCATTTTATATGCAAAAATGATGTTAGACGGTCAATTACAGAGTTGACCAATCAGTAGACTTTTGTTCCATAAGGATCATAACTTTGCCAGAAGTCACTGTATTTTCTTTGAGGTAGGTGTTAAGGTTAAAGTAAGAATCGCATCAGATGTAGGTCTCGTTCTCCAGGAGGGGCCGCTGAGCGTGGGGCCTGGGAGGGAGGCGGGCTGGTCAGGTGGGTGGGTGCCCACTGGCCTTGATGTACACAGCTCACACAAAGTCTTCTGATCTTTATAGTCCTTGCTGGAAAGAAGACATTTTGTGGGTAGTTTTGTTTTGTTAAGCCATTGTTACTAACACTGAAAGCAGAAACAAAGTTTCATTGACTGAAAAAACTGGCTTTGCCCTTCCAAACCGCAAAAAAAAGCCTCCAAAGAGTCCTATAAATGATGCATACAGAGGAGTTAGCCAAGTCTCTCAACGTTTTTCTTACATCACTGTGCAGAGCGTATTTTCCTCACTCCTGGTGTTTTTCCTCATTTCGAGCTAGACACATCTGCATTTTTCCGGCTTTCAGGTTTTCTTACTGCCTTGACTAGTGTGAATTAGGTCAAGTGTGGTTTTGAGGGATTGACTTACAAACTAGTAATCAGCAGGTGTGTCATTTGTGTGTGTGTATGTCGGGGGTGTCAGTATTTGGGATGGTTTCCTTGGCAGACCTTTATTGTTTGCCTCCATATTCCTAATACAGGTAAAATAGACTCATTAGGAACAGGTAAAATGTTAAACTTACAAATGTGGAAGAACTTAATCCAGGCCTGGTGGCACACGCTTGAAATCCCAGTACTTGGAAGGCTGAGACTGGAGGATCCGGGTTCACAGCCATCCTCAGCTACTTAGTGAGACCCTCTGCAACTTAGTGAGACCCTGTTTCAAAATAAAGAATAAAAAATAGGGCTGGGGCTGTAACATGGAGGTAGAATGCCCCTGGGTTCAATCCCCAGTACTGCAACAAACAAACAAAAAACAAATATGGAGGAACTTGTATTTCCAGAAATGAGGAAGATATTTCTCCTAATTCAAAAATCATGTGCTTCACTTGTTGACATGGACTCATAGGGAATGAATTGGTTTTTAAATGGGACTCTAATTTCTCATTTCTTAGATGTGTTACATCAGCAGCCTCAACCTGGAATATTTAATCAACAGCATGGAATTTACTAGGCGAAAGTACTTATGTGCTAAGTGCTATAGGGCACACAGGATAAAGCATAGACCTACTCTTGGTAGGATTGTAGGTGAACACATCTCTGATCAGACTTGTGACTCCTCTGGCTTATTAGCCAGGGGAACACCAGTGTCTGTCCATGGGTTTGATCCGGTTCATGTTCATGACATGATAGTAGAGGCTGTAGCACTGTAGCATTCTAGCATTGGAAGGTGGATCCACAGGGAAATAAAAGCCCTAAGATACTTTCCCACTGATCCCAGGGGAGCAGAGCCTACCTCGACCTGTGCTGGTGGGGAAAGGCAATTGAAAACCGTACTGTTGAGTGCGAGATGACTTATGGGTCAGGTAGCCCTCTGCGTTGCTTTACTTTTCCCTGCAGTTATAGTCCCCTCGTAAAGGTGGCAGAAGCAGATGTGTGGCTCGAGAGGATGTACACACTTCCCAGGGCGGGAGCCGGGGTGAAGAGCTAGCTGAAGCTGTCTTCCGGCAGGAGCGAGGAGGATGGAGTGACGTCCACTCAGTTCCAAGTGTCACAGCCCCAGCCAGCGGTCAGGCCAGCAGGCTCCTTTCCTGACCTGGCTCGCCGGGCTCACAGTAGCCTGGCCCCTGGGGGGGGGGGGGTCTCCTCACCTCCCTCCTCATGCCTGAGGCCTGAGTCAGTGTAGCCCTGGGTTGCAGATGGCCGCCTTTAAGGCCCTCCTCATCTGCTGGTTCTATATCTGCATCCCTTTTCCCAGCCTTGGTTACAACACACACAAAAGCTCCTGCATTGGGTGTCAGCCACATGGGATGTTAGGCTGAAGACCCTCGCTCGTGGTGGTTGAGTTGCTGTCCACCTCTGATTTGTGATGCCCACTGGCCACAGCTGCCTCAGTAATTTCTGTATGTGGAGGGGGGGGCACTGGGGATTGAACCCAGAGGCATTCTACCTTTGAGCTATACCCCCAGCCCAATTTTATTTCTTATTCGGAAACCGAGTCTCACTAGGTTGATGAGTCTTATTACTTGCTGAGGGAATGAAGGATCTCACTAAGTTGCCCAGGCTGGCCTCAAACTTGTGATCCTCCTGTTCAGCTTCCTGCGTAGCTGGGATTACAGTGTGCACCACTCATGTCCAGCCTTGGTGTTTCTTTCTTTCTTTCTTTTTTTTTTTGCGGTACTGGAGATTGAACTCAGGGGCTTTCTACCTCCGAGCTATACCCCCAGCCCTATTTTTATTCTTTTTTTTTTTTTTTTTTTGAAACAGGGTCTTACTAAGTTGCGGAGTGCCTGAGGTTGGCCGCGAACCTGGATCCTCCGTCTCAGCCTCCCAAATGCTGGGATTACAAGCGGGTGTTTATTTCTTAAGGCCAGGGACTTCATCCTTGACAGCCATAGTACAGTTATGAGACTTAGGAAAATTAGCATCACATTCAGGAAATACGTCATCATCTAAAGTAGAGTCAGTGCTCAGTTTTTGTCAGTTGTCCCAGGAATGATGATCATTGCAGTTTTCTTCTCTGGTACCCAATTGGAGGTCACGCATTGACTTTAGCGGTCATACCTCCAAACTCCAGGCATTCCTCTGTGTCTTATGATGTTGACATTTTGGAGCTTACAGGCCAGTTGCTCTAGAATGTTCCTTAACTTGGTGTGCTGCCTTTTCCTCGTGTTTGTGGCAGTGACGTTACATGAGTGATGGTGCCTCCTCCTCTCCTGTGCATTGTGTGAGGTGGCACTGGCAGGCGTGGTCTGGTCCCTTCTGGTGATGCTAAGGTTGCTTCGGGGGCCCGGGCGTCCCCACAGTTCTCTACCAGGGAGCTCGGGGACCTGGGCCACAGATGATTCCACCTGAATCAGCTGCTACTGTGGTGGTTGACATGATCGTTTTTCCAACTCAGTTATCCCTCTGCATTTAGTGGTTGGCATTCTACCATAGGTCCTTCATCTTTTTTGGAGGTACTAGGGATTGAACCCAGGGGCATTCTACCTCCAAGCTACGTCCCCAGCCCTTGTTTTAGTTTTTATTTTGAAACAGGGTCTGGCTAAGTTGCTGAGGCTAGCCTCAAACCTGCCATTCTCCTGTCTCAGCCTCCCAGGTACTGGGATTACAGGCATGTACCACCACATCTGGCGGCCTTCATCTTTTAAAACAGTAACCCAGACATGTAGGGTTAGGGTTAGGCAGCACTCCAGCGTGCCAAGCAGTGCCGGCTGTTTCATGTGTGGGGATTACTTTGTTGATTCTTCAGGCAGACCTTGAAGCTAAATATTATTTCCGTTTTTATTTACATAGAAATGTAAGAACAGAGCCGGGCATTGTGGCGCACGCTTGTAATCCCAGCATTTGGGAGGCTGAAACCGGAGGATCCGGGTTCGCGGCCAGCCTCAGCTACCTAGTGAGGCACTCCGAAACTTAGTGAGATTCGGTTTCAAAATAAAGAATAAAAAATAGGGCTGGGGGTGTAGCTCGGAGGTAGAATACCCCTGAGTTCAATCCCAAGTATCGCAAAAAAAAAAAAAAAGAAAAAAGAAATGTGAGAGCAGCTAGGGAATATGCTGAAGGCCACTTGGTTAGTGATGAGTTAGGATTTAAACCTGGGTCTCATAAAGTTGGTTTTTGGATGACTTGATTTTCTTTCTTTTCTTGTGATAGATGATTACCATATAAATAACACAGATTCTATTGTAAAGGCAAGTTTTAGAAACTAGGTAGAATAATGAGATTTTTGCTTTTTGATGTACTTGCCGTTTTTAGAGATTCATTAACAGTTGACTTAGGAGTTATGTTCCTCTTGTGTGAAAGTGAATGACAAGAGACTTGGAGCCTCAGGCCTGGATCCTGTAGCTCTCACGGTGATTCACTGTCGGCTGGGACCCACACGGCCCTTGTGGGTGCATTTCTGGTAGAAGGAGGTCAGCGGAGCTGCTCGTGGGCCTGTCCCTAATGCGGCTGCTGTGAGGAGGCCTGGGTGGCTGGGTTACACGTTCCTGGAGCTGTGGGCACCAGGCTGTGGAGGGAATCATGAGTGTGTTGAACCTTCTGGACAAAGGTCCTTTCTAAATTCCTTCGTGTAAACCGGGTGTGATGGTGCACACTTGTCATCCCAGTACTTGGGAGGTTGAGACAGGAGAATGGCAGGTTTGAGGCTAGCCTCAGCAACTTAGCAAGACCCTGTTTCAAAACAAAGAATAAAAAATAATAAAAAATAGGGCTGGGGGTGTGGCTCAGAGGCAGAATGTCCCTGGGTTCCATCCCCACTACTACAAAAAAAAAAAAGAAAGAAAAAGTCCTTTTTAATGATCTGTTACTACTTCCTAAATTTTAGGAAAGACTGTCTGTATTCTGAGATTTGGTCTTCAAGTAAACAGTCTGCTGGTGTTCTCCTCCCTCCATGATGAATCTGACCTCCACAGGCCTCCTCCCGCTCTCCTTTCTTCATGCCTCTCTTGGCGAGTTGTTGTTGTTCCTGGGAATTGAACCCAGGGGCGGTCTGTCTGAACTACACACCCTGTGATCTCAAACCTATGGTCCTCATGTCTCAGCCTCTCAAGGACTGAGATTACAGGCATGTACCACCACACCTGGCCTGGCAATTACTTTTTATTTTAATCCTAGTACTTGGAAGGCTTATACAGGAGGATCTCAGCTTTAAGGACAGCCTCAGCAATGTAGCAAGACAACAAAACACAAAAAGGGCTAGGGCTGTAGCTCAGAGTTAGAATGTACCTGGGTTCAATCCCTAGTACCACACAAAATGAATGAATATAAAAGGGAGTATTTATTTGTTTACTTTCTTTGTTTTTTATTTTATCTTATCTTTCTTATTGTATTGTATTTTATCTTTCCCTGATCCACTTCTCACTCCTCTTCTCTCCTTTATTTTTCATAACATTTATTTGAAGTTATAGGATTGTTTATGCTATCATCATTTTTATGTCTCCTTGCTGGAGTATACATATTTGTGAAGCTAGGCACCACCTTGTCTGCCATATTTTCTGCTATATTCCTAGTCTTTCAAGTAGTTGCCGGGATATAGAAGATGCTTGACTGTTTATTAAATAGCATGCTGCACGCTCCTTTCTCAGGCGTATGACGTGTGGAGGAGGGAACTGTGGTGGGGATGCGGACTGAGGCCTTCCCTCAGGGAAGTTATTTGGGTTTCTTTTAAATTGTCTAATCGAATTGTGTCTTCTAGCTCTGAAACCATCATTCTAGAAATGTAACTAAATACTTGCATTATCTGAATTTGCCTACGTTCTGTACAAGTAGCCTTAGCACTGATCTCAAGGTGAGATTCCTCACTTCTGCGTCAACAGAACTCTGTGGCCTTTTCAGCCTATCTGTAAGAATATATATATGTCAGTCTTCACATTGACTCTACAAAGTGACAGGAAGCATTCTGGCATGCAGTTGGGTGTATAGAGCATAGATCATTGGATCATTCATGAAGAATTAAGCTGTACCACTGAAAAGAGCTTGTACCACTGACCCTTACCACAGTTTTTTGTTGATAGCATCTTGATATTTATCCCACATGGCTGTCATACTAAGAGCCTGTCTCTCTCCATGTTTGAGGTTTTCTCCTCCTCTTACTGTCAGTATCACATAGTTAAGAACATGTGCTGTGGAGTCTGAAGACCTGGGTTCTGACCTTACCTTCTTTACTTCCTGACTTGGACAAGTCAGCGTGTCTGCCTGTCTGCGTCTAAGATGCATGCCTTATGTGCATACCTGATGCATTATTAAGGATTAAAAAATTCACTAGTTGTGTATTTATTGAGCTTCCTTATGAGCCCGGCATCATGCTAGGTAGTGATAATACAGTTTGAGCAGTACTAGACCCAGAGTGACTCAGCAAATATCAGTGACTTGTACTGTTACGATTGCTGTTCATGTAAACCTTTCACCTCTCCATCAAATAGCTATTTCCCCTACTAACTGTCTCTCTTTTAGCTGGTGGAACATTTATTAAAGGCAAGGATAAGCTAGTGATAAATATATTTCCAGCATTTTCCATAGCAACCTCAATTTGAAATATTTGGCTTTGCCATATCCTAATTTGGGTTCAGTAAACATGGTCACTGATACATCTCTGAATATAATTACTACCTCTAACAGTTGGATCTCCTGAAAAGGTACTTTTTAAAAAACTGAGTACTAACAGATTCTGGTGGCAGTTACTATTATTTCTTTGTGACATGACCAGGTTAAAAAAATAATAAATTTTTAGGAAGCTAAAATCTTTTGATAGCACATAGAGCTAGAATAAACCTAGATTTGTTGACCAGAAAGGAAAGGATTAGGGAATGGTCTTGAGTTTAAAGCAGACATGTTAGCCGGGCGTGGTGGCGCACGCTTGTAATCCCAGCATTCGGGAGGCTGAGACCGGATGATCCGGGTTCGCGGCCAGCCTCAGCAACCTAGTGAGGCACTCCGCAACTTAGTGAGACTTGGTTTCAAAATAAAGAATAAAAAATAGGGCTGGGGGTGTAGCTTGGAGGTAGAATGCCCCTGAGTTCAATCCCCAGCACCGCAAAAATAAATAAATAAATAAATAAATAAAGCAGACATGTTTAGTACAAAAGAAATACTTTATAATCCCAGTAGTTGGGAGGCTGCTACAGGAGGATTGCAGGTTCATGGCCAGCCTCAGCTATTTAGTGAGGCCCGCAACTCAGACCCTGTTTCAAAATGAAGAATAAAAAATAGGTCCTGGGGTGTAGCTTGGAGGTAGAATGTCCTTGGGTTCAGTCCCCAGTATGGCAAAAAAAAAAAAAAAAAACTTTAGTACAGAAGAAATACTTTTTAGTGATAACAGTACTGTTGCATAATAAGCAGTGTTGTTGCATAACAAATGACCTCGAAACTTAATAGCTCTGTTATGAGCCGAGTGTGCCAGCACATGCTTGTAATCCCAGTATTTGGGAGGTTGAGACAGGAGGATCTCAGGTTCATGGGCAGCCTCAGCTACTTAGTGAGGCCAATGGCAATTTAATGAAACCCTGTTTCAAAAATAAAGAATAAAAAAATAGGGCTAGGGGTATAGCTTGGAGGTAGAATGCCCCTGAGTTCAATCCGTAGTACCGCCAAAAAAAACCTACAAAAACAAAAGAAAACAAAAACCTGTGTTATGACTGACAGATTCTGTAAGTCAGGAGTTTTGGCAGGGCTCAGTTGGATGGTTGGTCTGCTCTCTTTGGCTTTATGTGAAGTCACTCATTGGTACATAGTTGGCAGTTTATGAGTTGAAACATCTGAAATAAAGCTAGAGACTCCCCTCTCAAACTCCTAGAATGACCTCGAATAATATAATTAGCTTCGATTCTTTTATAAAAGTTGATTTAATTTAAAACCGCTAACTACAAGATTTTGAATTATATTAGTAAAACGTATAAAATTTTTACACATAAGGAGTATGACAAAATCAGAGTAGGAATTAGTACTGATAATGAGCACATGAACTTGTCTACATACTCTTCAAGGTAGCATATTTAAATTTTTTTGTGTCACATCTTTTCATGGAATATTACTTTAAAATTCCCCACTTTTTTCCTTTGTTAAAGCTGACATTAAGCCGGGTGTGGTGGCGCACGCTTGTAATCCCAGCATTCGGGAGGCTAAGACTGGAGAGGATCCAGGTTCGCGGCCAGCCTCAGCTACCTAGCGAGGCCCTCCACAACTTAGTGAGACCCTGTTTCAAAATAAAGAATAAAAAATGGGGCTGGGGGTGCAGCTCGAAGGTAGAATGCCCCTGAGTTCAATCCCCAGTAGCACACACACACACACAAAGCTGACATTATGTCAGGTACTCGGATCCACAGAGACGAGTAAGGATGCCCCTGGGAGAGAGCTGCCAGCTTATGATCTGTAGAGCACCCTGCTGGGCAGAGCATGGGGCCAGTCACAGTAGGAATCAGAAGAGATAGCAGTTAAATAATCCTGAATAAGGAAGACAGGAACAGTGTGTACAAGGTCACAGAAATAGGAAGGATTTATGTCGTGGGGCCAGAAAAGAGTATGGCCAGAAGTAGCTAGAGCTTAGACTGGAAAGGACATGATAGGATGTACGCGGGGACTGAGACCCCTGCTCTGGCCAGCCTGCAGTGCAGAGTGGAGTGGCCGGGTATGTGGAGTTGGGAGGCCGGCAAAAACGTCACTCTGTTGGCTGGACACCGCGCAGAGAAAAGTGGATCTGGTTAACCTCGAAGTGTCCTTGTTTGATCGGAGCTTCTCATGTTTTTGAGCTAATAGCGGTTCTTTCGAGCAGCAATATGGCAGCGCACCTCACACCAAGTCCTGCCCTTCAGTTCTGGCTGTACTTCTCATTCACAAGTAACCAAGATTCTGGGTTCAGTTGTCTTGAGGGGTAGAAAGCTCGTATAGCTGAAGGCTCCTGGTTGTGATTCAAGCCGCACCATATTAGATTAGAGGGCCTCTGCCTGCCTCATTTCAGCTTGGTTTTGGACAAGCTCTTTGCACGGTAGTGACAATGGGCACATTTCTGGCGTTGTATTCACACTATCCAAAAAATACTTCCTACATTCCCATCAGAAACCATGATGGACTCTTTTCTGATTGGGCTCTTGTCTCTCTGATCAGATCCTTGTGGCCAAAGGGATGAAACATGGGGCTTTGCGTTCAGCCAGTCAGGGCCCGCAGGCGGGGGGCCGTAGTCCCATTCAGAGCCATCAGCAGGAAGGTGTGGGAGGCGGGGGTGCCAGCAGCAGACGTCACTGATACCAGCTGTGTTTTAGAATGCTGTGTTCCTTCTCCTCCCCCAGTTCCCAGTCTCCTTTTTGACAGAAGACAGCACAAGAAAGTCGATCAAAACGCTAGCCTTATGTTACCTCACAATAGTGTCTAAAAAGCACCTTGTAATAAATAGCCCGTCATGCTGGGAAGTTCTTTTGCTGCATTTGATTTTAGTTCTTGATTATTGTGTTTTTGTCTTTAAGATTAAGGCTTTAAACAATCATATTTGATTTTACTCAGTTTTGTAAGTAACTATTTGGCACATGCCTAATATTTTATGTTCATGTGTCAGTTGACTTTACTTTTAGAAAACAAAATAGAAGTATCTTCAATTTTTTTTTTTTTGTGGTACTATTCAACTCAGGGGCCTTCTATCTCCGAGTTGGTGTTAGAACACTCATGGGTTCACTGTCTAGTACCAAAAATTTTAAAAAGTCTGTGTGTCTGCGCATGAGCGCGTGTGTGTATGTCTGTGTGTGTGTGTACAGACATAAAAACAGTGCAAGGGAAATTTCTTCATCTCAGCATCTGTTTACCTATTTAGTTGAGTAGCATTCACCTTTCACTTGGAAGTGATTGACCTGCAGTATATGGACTTGTTAAAAGGGAAACATGAAGAGAAGCCTCAGAATTTTATAAATACCTTCTATGCAATTAACGTGTTAAATTCATGTTGTGGGTTAATATCAGCATTTGGCAGTATCTGTTTGTATGCAAAAATTTTCAAAGATATGAAATGCATAAAATTTTACCCTAAGTCACCATTAGTAGGACAGTCAAGTAAGAAAAAGAAGAGACATCCTGATCAGAAAAGAAGTAAGACTATCTGTAATCACATATGACACAATCTTTTTTTGTTTGTGTGTGATACTGGGGTGGAACCCAGGGGCCTTCTAGCCTCCCAGCTACACCCCCAGCCCTATTTTATTTTTTATTTGGAAAGAAGGTCTCAGTAAGTTGCTGAGGCTGGCTTCGAACCTGCAATCCTGTCCCAGCCTCCCAAGTACTGGGATTACAGGTGTGTACCACCACACCCAGCTTTTACACAATCTCGTTTATAGAAAATCTAAGGAACGAAATACAGGAAACAATTCCATTTATAGTAATATCAAAAAGAATAAAATACTACAAATAAATTTTAGCAAAAGACGTGTAAGACTCATGCACTTTAAAAAAACTGAAATGTCATTGAAAGAAATCAAAGAAGATACGTGGAGAAACATCATGTGTTCATGATTGAAAAACTTAAGGTTAGCAGCTAGATAGCAATGGTCCCTAAACTACTCTACAGACTCAAAACAATTCCTGTCAGAACTCCAGCCTGCCTTTATTGCAGAAATTGACAAGCTTATCCTAAAATTTATGTAGAAAATGGAAGGGACTCCGAAGAGATCAAAACATCTTACAAAAAGAAGAGCAATGTTGGAGGACTCAGCACTTCCCAATTTCAAAACCTATTAGAAGGCTTTAGTAAAATAGACAGTTTGGTATTGGCATATGATTAGATGTGGAAATCCGTGAAATGGAACTGAGTCCAGAAACAAATCCTGACATTCAAGGTCGTGTCTCATCAAGACCATTCAGGAGACATAGAAGAGTCTTTTCAACAAATGGTCACGGAACAACTGGGCATCCACATACCAACACATGAAGGTGGTGTGCCTTATGCCACCTATACCACAAACAAAAGTTAAAACAGACACAACTTGAATGTAAGAGCTAAGATGGCAGAAATCTTAGGAGAAAACATAGTACGTCTTTGTGACTTTACTCTGGCAGCGATTTCTTAGATGTTACACCAGAAGCACCAGCAGCCAATGAAGATATAATAAATTAGACTATCAAAAATTTTAAAAATTTTATACTTTTCAAAAAAGTGAAAAGACATCCCACAAAATGGGACAGAATTTTTGCAAATCATATGTCTCATAAGGCACATGTATCTGATTAAGATTTCCCCAAACTAAAAAGAAACCCAGTTTTGAACTGGGCAATGGGCTTGAGTAGACATTCGTCCAGAGAAGATGTGCAAATGGCCATTAAGCATGTAGAAAGATGCTTGGCATGATTTGTCATTAGGGAAATCAAAACCATGAGATTCCATTTCATACCCACTAGTATGACTAAAATAAAACACAAATGTTGGCATGAATGTGGAAAAATCGCTGGTGTGATTGTAAAAACAATTGCTTTAAAAGATACTCTAGCAGTTCTTCAAAAGGTTAAACATAGAGTTAACATATGACTCAAGCAAGAGAATTGAAAATGTATGTCCATAAAAACTTGTACTTGAATATTCATAGCAGTACTATTCATTATAACCAAAAGGCAGAGACAACTCAAACGTCCATTGATGGGTGAATGAATAAAACATAGTACCTCCATACAACTGAGTATAATTTGATCACACAGGACATGAAGTGCGACAACATGGATGAACTTTTAGAACACCATGCTTGCGGGGCGGTGGAGCACACCTGTGATCCCAGTACTTGGGAGGCTGAGAAAGGAGGACCACATGTTCAAGGATAGCTTCAACAATGCAGCGAGACTTGGCAACCTAGGGAGACCTTGTTTCAAGACAAAAGAACAAAACCAAACAAAGGGTTAGAGGTAAAGGTTGGAGATAAAATGCCCCTGGGTTCAATCCCTTATAAAACACACACACACACACACACCACACACACACCCCCCCCCATGCTAAGCAAAAGAAAAACCATACTCCAGCCTCACTAAGCAGCTGAGGCTGGCCGAGAACCCGGATCCTCCAGTCTTAGCCTCCCATTTGCTGGGATTACAAGCGTGCACCACCATGCCTGGCTTGAGACCCTGTTTCAAAAAATAAAGAATAAAAAATAGGGCTGGGGGTATAGCTTGGAGGTAGAATGCCCCTGAGTTCAATCCCCAGTACCGCAAAAAAAAAAAAAAAGAAAGAAAGAAAACCAGATTCCATTAATTTGAAATGTCTAGAATAGCAAGTTCACACATACAGGGCATTAGTGGTAACCAGTAGCTTAGGAATGGGAAGTGACTACTCAGGGTTCAGGGTATTTTTTAGTGTGATGAAATGTTTTAAAATTAGATAGTGGGAGCTGGGCGTGGTGGCACACGCTTTTAATCCCAGTACTTGGGAGGCTTGAGACAGGAGGATCACAGGTTGGTGGCCAGACTCAACTACTTAGTGAAGTCCTCTGTGACTTAGTGAGACCTTGTTTCAAAGAATTAAAAATAAAGCCGGGCATGGTAGCATGCGCTTGTAATCCCAGTACTTGGGAGGCTGAGACAGGAGGATCACAGGTTCGCAGCCAGCCTCAGCTTCTTAGTGAGGCCCTCTGCAACTAAGTGAGACTGTTTCAAAAATAAAGAATAATAATAATAATAAAAATAGGGCTGGGGGTGTAGCTCAGAGGTAGAATGCCCCTGGGTTCCATCCCCAGTACCACAAAAAAAAAAAAATAAAATAAAGAATAAAAATAGGGCTAGGGGTGTAGCTTGGAGGTAGAATGCTCCTGGGTTCAATCCTCAGTAACACACACACAAAAACTGGGGGTGTAGCTTGGAGATAGAATGCCCCTGGGTTCATTCTTCAATACTACAAGAAAAAAAAAGAAAAAAAGTGATGACTGTTGCATAACCTGTAAATATACAAGGATTTTTAAAAATTATTATTATTATTATTATTCACGGATTTTTTTATACATTTCTTGAGTACAGCAGGGTTACATATACATTTACGACATATCAGTCATTGTCAGAGCACAATTAGCACACTTCTTCATTTTCCATGTATAGCCCACATTCCTAACATAGCTTGGTCAAGCAAACTTTCTAGAGTCATAAGACCATAAACCTTTAGAGACATATATTTACTTTCTAAGAAGTAAGAGGGTCTTTCATCTACGCATCCTAGGGGCAATCTCCAGACTTAGAGACGCCAAAGTAGCCATAGCAGAAGAATCATGAGTATAATTACTCATATATGCAGATAGCAACTGCCAGGGGGAAAGGGCCCAGCTGAGCTCCCACAACTCCCCCGTTTTTATTTTAAAATGCACGAAGGACTGTGCCTGTCTTAGGTCATTTCCTACCAGGTGCATAATCTTACCTGTCATGGGGTCTAAAGACATATAATATAAAATTATAAAATATAAACGTAAAAGTAAATTTTATGTGTGAAGACCTGGGTTAAATCTCTAGCACCTCCCACCCCAAATAATTTATATGGTATATGAATTATATATCAACAAAATGGTTACTTAAAAATCAGTACTCGGAGCCGGGTGTGGTGGCGTACACTTGTAATCCCAGCATTTGGGAGGCTGAGACCGGAGGATCCAGGTTCGCAGCCAGCTTCAGCTACCTGGTGAAGCACTCCTCAACTTAGTGAGACCTTGTTTCCAAATAAAGAATAAAAAATGGGGCTTGGAGTATAGCTCGGAGGTAGAATGCCCCTGAGTTCAATTTCCAGTACTGCAAAAAAAAAAAAAAAAAAAAAAATCAGTACTCAATCTTAAATGTGCATTTAAAAATGACTGAGATGATACATTTATGTGTATTTCACCACAAAAAGGAAAAAAAAATCAGCATCAGAAGTTGAATATTGATTGTTCGTTTATTTATTTGTTTTTGAGACTATGTCTCACTATTTTGCCCAGGTTGGCTTTGAACTTCTGGGTTCAAGCAATCCTCTTGAATCCTCAGCCTCCCAATTAGCTGGAACTACAGGTACATGCAACCAAACCAGGCTTGGAGTGGAATTTGATAGGGAACATTAGCTTTGAATTCCAGTTAATGCAGTGTTATTTCCTCTCCCCCAAAGAATTGAGTTCATCTCATTAAAAGAACTATTATACAGAATTGTACTGAATTAAGATTTATCAGTAAAAATGTGTGAAAGTTTGGTTTCTCTTTTATTTGTGAAAGCACCTACCTCTCCTTAGTTTATCCTCTTGACCTCAAACTACTCACTGTCGGGTCCCTTACAGAAAATGTTTGCTGTGTGTCCTTGCGTTGGCACGGTGTTTCTTCGGCTTGGTGTTCCCCCTCCCGCTAGCCCAGACTTCCCTGCAGTCTAGCCCTTCTGTCTACAAGAAAGAAGCCTTCGCTTGCCATCCTGGCCAGCAGAAGCACGCATGTTCTGCATGTTTCTGCAGATGTTTATGATACAGCGGTCATACTGTACCTGTGGTCTTTTCCTGTCTTTCTTCTCCACTAGACTGTACTTCTGGCAGACAGGCGCTGTGGTGTTTTCTTTGTTCCTGCCTTAGCGCCACAGGGAAGACACTTAAGTGGTTTGTGGTTGAATCTGTTTATCTGTGTAGTCAAAGGAATGCCAGTCAAGACAGGAAACCTGAGGCTATGGCCAGGTACCTGTTGCAGGTGAAGACCTACAGGACCTCATCTCATTTCTATTGACTTAGGCGTTTTCCTTTTAAAATTACAGTAAACTTTCTTGACCATTACAGCAGTATGACTCAGTTTTTAGAAAATAAAAATCTAGTGTTCCATCCTAACTCTCCCAAGAGGTAACTTCTTTGTAACCTTTTAGTAACATTTCTTATCAGACCTGTGTGTGTGTGTGTGTGTGTGTGTGTGTGTGTGTGTGTGTGTGTGTCTTAGTCTTAGTTGCTAGGGATTGAACCCAGAGGCATTCTACCTCTGAGTTACATTCACAGCCCTATTTTATTTTGTATTTGGAAACTGTTTCTCTGAGTTGCAGAGGCTGGCCTCAAACCTGAGATCCTCCTGTTCTGCCTCCCAAGTACTGGGGTTCCAGGCATGAACCACCTTGCCCCACTTCTTCTCAGATGTGTTTGTGTGTGTTTAGTAAAAAATGAGATCATACTGTTGTATAAACTACTCTTCTATATTATCACCAGCTTTCCATGTCAACAAATATTTTTAATGTCTATATCCCATTGCCTCCGTGAATCATAACTGACTTGACTTCTTTCTCCTATTTGACTAAGTTGTCTGTTTTTGCTATTACTGACAGCAATAGAGTCAACATCACTATAGCTAAATCTTTGTGCATTTAGCGATTAATTCTTTGTTTTGGAATTACTGGATCAAAACAGGTATGTGAGCTGGGCATGGTGGCATATGCCTATAATCCCAGTACTTGGGAGGCTGAGACAGGAGGATTGCAGGTTTGCAGCCAGCCTCAGCTACTTAGTGAGGCACTCCCCAACTTAGTGAGACCCTCTTTCAAAATAAAGATTAAAAAGTAGGGCTGGGAGCCAGGCGTGGTGGCGCACGCTTGTAATCCCAGCATTCGGGAGGTTGAGACCGGAGGATCCGGGTTCGCGGCCAGCCTCAGCTACCTAGTGAGGCACTCCGCAGCTTAGTGAGACTCGGTTTCAAAATAAAGAATAAAAAATAGGGTTGGGGGTATAGCTCGGAGGTAGAACGTCCCTGAGTTCAGTCCCCAGTACCAAAAAAAAAAAAAAAAAAAAAAAAAGTAGGGCTGGGGATGGAGCTCAGAGGTAGAATGCCCCTGGGTTCCCAGTACCACAAAAAATAAAAATAAAACAGGCTGGGGATATAGCTCAGAGGTAGAATACCTCAGTACCACAGTCAGTCCTCAGTCTCTCTCTCTCTCTCTCTCTCACACACACACACACACACACACACACACACACACACATATGTAGGTGTTTAAGATGTATTGTCAAGCTGGAGGAATGCATGTCCATCTGAATTTTGAAAGTCCCCTCTGTCTTTAAATACAAGTTTATTGGACTGTCGAATGTCCCTTACCTCTCTGAGTATAATATATACTACAGTAGAGAAGTGTGTTGTTACAAGTGCTCAGTAAGGAGCGTTTATAATCTCAGCAGCCCAGAAAAAAATGAGTTTTATTTTCAATAATTTATAATTTTCCTGCATTCCTTTGTGAACACCATAGAGTCATAACATTTTCTGTGTTTCTAAGAAGCTTTGAGTCCACACGGGCTCTCATTGTGTGTTCTGTCTCTAGAAGGTATCACTGATGAGAAACGTCAGGCCTCCAATGAGGTCCAGCAAATACGCATGCTCAGTAAGTGAAGCCTTCTCTTTGGCCTAAAGCGTATTTCCCATGGAAAATAGAAATAACGCCATTTAGCCAAAGACTGTTTTTAAGGTTCATGGTGTTTGAAAATATGCCCAAGAAATTAAATTTAAAAAGGACATTAATTATGATAAGTATGGGGGGAGTGATCTTTCTCCCACTCTTCACTGATCGCATAAAGTGATGTTTATGGTTTAAAACAAAGGAGAAGAGTAGGCAGTTGATATGTGATTTGATATTAAAAGATCTTTTTGCTGGGCATAATGCAGCACACCTTTAATCCCAGTCCATGGGAAGCTGAGGCAGGAGGATTGCAGGTTTGAGACCAGCCTGGTCAACTTAACAAGACTCTCACAACCTACGGAGACCCTGTTTCAAAGTTCAAAAAGGGCTGAAGGTGTAGCTTGGGAGTAAAACGCCCTTGGTTCAACACACGCTAACCCTCCCTCATCAAAAAACCTTTTGATTTATTATTTTTATACTTTTTCTTTAGACTGTCTCATTCATTCATTCATTTTTCCTGAGGACCCCCTGCAGGCCCTCTTCAGGTAGTAGTTGGCTGGGCTGGGGGAGGGGTAGCCCACAGGTACAGTGCTTGCTTAGTTCGCTTGAAGCCCTGGGTTCAATCCCAGGTGCTTAGAAAGTAAACCCAATTCGTGTCTCTTCTTTTTTTTTCGTAGGGATTGAACCCAGGGGCATTTTACCTCCAAGCTACACTCCTAGCCTTATTTATTTATTTATTTATTTATTTATTTATTTATTTATTTATTTATTTATTTATTTATTTGGTGGCACTGAGGATTGAACCCAGGGGCATTCTACCTCCAAGCTACACCCCCAGTCTTATTTTTTATTCTTTATTTTGAAACAGGGTCTCACTAATTTGCAGAGGACCTCACTAAGTAGCTGAGGCTGGTCTCAAACCTGCAATCCTGTCTCAGCCTCCCAAGTACTGGGATTACAAGTGTGCACCACCACACCTGGCTTGGAATAGTGTTCTTAATTTGGTCATTGTTTGTCCTTCTTTCTAATCATCTTTTTCTTTTCTTTTCTTTTTTTTTGGTGGTACTGGGGATTGAACCCAGGAGCATTCTACCTCAGAGTATACTCCTAGCCCTGTTCTTTATTCTTTATTTTGAAACAGGATCTCACTGAGTTGCAGATGGCCTCACTAAGTAGCTAAGGCTGGCTGTGAACCTGCGATCCTCCTGTCTCAGCCTCCCAGGTACTGAGATTACAAGCCTGTGACTTCACGCCCCGTGGGACTCCATGCCCAGCATCTAGTCCCTGTTGTTAAACTTAAATTCCCCTGGCTTTAATCGTAACTTATCCAGTTAAAGGCTTCAAAGGCAAAGCAACGTAGCAAAGCAATGAAAACTATCACTGAAAGCCCAGTCTAGGGAAATAGATAATAAACCTATACCTGGAAATACTATGGCGCCAAAGGGTTTGTAGTAACATGAGGTCATGCTTAGAAGGCAAATAAAAAATTGTACAAATAATATGAATCCACAAGTTTTTTTTTTTGTGTGTGTGATACTGGGGATTAAACTCAGGGGCATTCTACCTCCGAGCTACACCCCCTGCCCTATTTTTTTTTTTTTTTTTTTTGCGATACTGGGGATTGAACTCAGGGGCATTCTACCTCCGAGCTATACCCCCAGCCCTATTTTTTATTCTTTATTTTGAAACCGGGTCTCACTAAGTTGCGGAGTGCCTCACTAGGTAGCTGAGGCTGGCCGCGAACCCGGATCCTCCGGTCTCAGCCTCCCGAATGCTGGGATTACAAGCGTGCGCCACCACGCCCGGCT
>PVLC010028097.1:0-21322 GCA_004027655.1 Graphiurus murinus
CATTCGGGAGGCTGAGACCGGAGGATCCGGGTTCGCGGCCAGCCTCAGCTACCTAGTGAGGCACTCCGCAACTTAGTGAGACTCGGTTTCAAAATAAAGAATAAAAAATGGGGCTGGGGGTATAGCTCGGAGGTAGAATGCCCCTGAGTTCAATCCCCAGTACCGCCAAAAAAAAAAAAAAAAAAAAAAAAAAAAAAGGGTTGTGAATCCATAATTTATCTTTACTGCTACTATGTAATAAAATATTTTTAAAATTTTTGTTGTATTTTTAGTTGTTTGCAGACATCTTTTTTTAAAAAATTGACTCTGAATTTTGTATCTCCATTCAATTTTGTTAGAGCTTTTTTCACAACACTTAAAGTTTATGACAGCTCAGGTTTTAGCTGGGTGTGGTGGCGCACGCTTGTAATCCCAGCATTCGGGAGGCTGAGACCGGAGGATTCGGGTTCGCGGCCAGCCTCAGCTACCTAGTGAGGCACTCCGCAACTTAGTGAGACCTGGTTTCAAAATAAAGAATAAAAAATAGGGCTTCGGGTATAGCTCGGAGGTAGAATGCCCCTGAGTTCAATCCCCAGTACCACAAAAAAAGAAAAAGAAAAGAAAAACTCAAGTTTTCTCATCTACTTCCTTATTGGCATCTTATTCAAGAAAGCTTGGAATTTTAAAGAAGCTTATCTAATGATGACTTTAGGATTTGAAATATTTATCTCATACATATGGGTTTTTATTTCTATTTATTAGTATGTTGTAATCATATATTTCAATGAGGTACAGGATGGTAGAGGCATACATGCACCCATCACTCATTTAGCCTTTCCACAGTTTCCACCCCATTCCCTCCTCATTCCCTCCTGCTTGTGTTCAGCTTAGACATTGATTTTTACATGTTTGTGAATGTACACCATGTGCATTAGGGTGTGCCCCTCTTCCCCTCCCATCAAAATACCTAACAAGTAAATCAACTAAAAGATAGCATCCTTCTTTCAAAGTTATCAAATAATGATGATTATTGATCTTTTATGCAGTAAAATGTATGACTCAAGTTTGAATCAGCACTGTAAAACTAGTTTTAGAAGTCATTGAACCTCCCTGTGCTAGAGTAGTACATAATATTCTGCTTGTGTTATTAGAACCCTAGGTCAGAGGTCTGACTCTGGGGGTCCCAACAAATCAGGTCTGATCACACACCTCAAAAATCAAACAGAAAGTAATGGTAAAAAATAAGAAAGTAACTTTAATCTGTAGTATCTTTAATCAGGAAAAATTGAAAAGAATAACATTTCTAGCCCTTTTTAGATGATTTTTGCCAAGTGGGACCAGAAATATGCATGCTCAACCAGTCTTGGTCAAATAGTGATCTGATTGATCATCATCTCAGAATTGATCAGGTAGTTTTTTTAACCTTGTGAAAGTAAAAAAGAAGTTGCTGCAGTTGAGGGGGAGTTTTGACTCATCTCAAGATGTTTATTAATCAGACCTATTGTTTTGGGAATCCAAGGTAAATCAGAACTTAGGAAACAAATGCAAAATGGAGGAAAGATGTCAAGAATTTTTTCCTGCTTCTAATATCCAATGGAACCTTTGAAAGCTCAAGTGAATAAACTTTTGTTACACTTTCATTTTTTGAAAGCAAAAATTAATATGAAGCCAGGTATGATTGGCAAACACCTAAAATCCCAGAACTTGGGAGGCTGAGAGAGGAGGATTGAATATTTGAAGACAGCTTCATCAATTCAGGGAGTCCTACAGCAGCTTAGGGAGGTCATGTTTCAAAAACAAAACAAAAAAAGTGCTGGGGGTTATAGCTCAGAGGTAGAATGCTCCTGGGTTTGGTCCCCAGTATCACAAAAAATAAAATGGGATTACTAGGAGATCTGCATCTGATTTTATTAATAATATTTATAACTGTTGAAAAATTTCTTTCAACCTTCTTGCAACTTGTCTTTGTTGCAAGTACATGCCTTTACAAAAGAGAGGGTTTGAAACTAACATAAGGCTATTCCCTTTTTCACCAAGGTAGCAGAAGCAGATGCATTACCAGTCATTATAGAAGTTCTATCTGTGCAGAGTATGAAGCCTTTTTTTCAGTCAACTATTTGTTTGAAAAATTACTTTTTGCCATTTCCAAACATGATCAGTCCAAAAGGGACTCACAGAACACATTTTTTTGAAGGAGTCAGTATGCACATCATAAACAAAACAAGCTGTTGGCTACATTGAGAGATGAGTATAGTTTTATCTAGTTAAATGGAGAACAGGAATGTTGAAGATGCCAATAGTGACTTGCTTCCAGAACATATCTCAGCATTTGAGTAAAGATCCAATTCCAATTTTCCTCTGCTCCAATCATAAATGATCTTGTTCTTTTCCAGTGTACCTGCCTTTGCAATAATGTGGGCTTCCCAATAATGAGAACTTACATGGCTGGTCTAATAACTACTATAATTTAAAAATACTAATGAGAAAAATTATATATTAAAACTTAAATAGGATAGGAAAATATAGCTTATTTCTATGAGTCACAAAATTATGTACTATCAATGATAATGTGGTTTCTTGCCTACATTCATAAAGCATAATTGATGAAATACCTGAAACCTATCAAAGTTCCCATCAAAAGGGTTATTTATAGACAGAACTCTTACTCATGATAAAATACCTTTTTTTTTTCTTGTGGCACTCGGGACAGAACTCAGGGGGCATTATATCTCAGAGCTACACCCCCAGCCCTATTTTATTTTTATTTTGAAACAGGGTCTCAATACATCAGTATTTTGATGAGAGTCTCACTACTTGCTAGGCTGTCCTCCAACCTGCAATTCTGCTATCTCAGCCTCCCATGTACTAGGACTACAAGCATGTACCACCATGACTGGTTATGGTAAGCCATCTTTATACACAATCTACTTTCAGTTTTCTACAGATGAATTATTCACTTTATAGTTATTTGCATGACGTTTCCACTTTCTTGATGGGTTTTACTCCTGGAGAAAATTGGTTTTCTAAATTTCTTAATTATTTTGTTTTACTATTTATTTTTAATCCCTTATAACAATAGGAGAAGAAAGGGATGATTTAAGATTATGGGAAATCAGACTTAGCTTTTATTTAAGGTACATTTGAATTAAATGAGTCAGTGGTCTCATAGGATCACCATAAAATGTTTAAATTAGACAAATAATGAGCTTGGATTTGTAGATAGAAGAGTCAGATGATGTAAATTGATGCACCAAATACAAGTAAAGATGCAAAATTGAAATAAGAAAAATTTAACTTCTGATTTCAATTATTTTGGGTAGATACCCAGGAATGGTGTAGCTTGATCATATTGTAGGTTCATTCCCATTCATCTGAGGATCTTCCACACTGTTTCCCATAGTGGTTATGCTAATTTGCAATCCCACCAACAATGTATCAGAGTTGCTACTTCTCCACATCTTCACCAGCATTTATTATTTTTTGTGTTTTGAATGATTGCCATTCTAAATGGGGTTAGATGAAATCTCAGGGTAGTTTTGATTTGCATCTCTCTGATTGCTAATGAAGTTGAACATTTTTCATCACTTGTATTTCTTTTGTGAAGTGTCTATTTAGTTCACTTGCCCATTTTTTTATTGGGTTAGTTTTTTGTGGTGAGCTTCTTGAGATCTTTGTATATTCCAGATATTAGTCCTCTCTCAGAGGAGTAGCTGGCAAAGTTCTCCAATTCTATCAACTCTCTCTTCAGGTTATTGATAGCTTCTTTTGCTGCACAGAAGCTCTTCAATTTAATGCAATCCCACATATTAATCATTGTTATAATTTCTTGTGCCTTTGGGGTCTTTTTGAGGAAGTTTTTACCTGTGCCTATATGTTGCAGTGTTGGTCAAGGTCTCTGGTCTAATTTCCAGGTCTTTGACTCATCTTGAATTGACTCCTGTGCAGAATGAGAAAGTGGGACTTATTTTCATTTTTCTGCATATGGATAACCACTCCTGGGTCCCTTGTGTGGAAATGACTATGTATTTTCCCCATGGAAAGACACCTTTTGCTTTTTCCAATCAGTAAGTATAATACTAAATATCACAATCAGCTTTCAAAAAGCCCTTTGACAAAACTGAAGCATATGAGTAAATTTGTTCATTGAGAACAAACTCTATTTTCTGTCATGTAACACATTATTAGACTCCTTATTGTAATTCACTACCAAAATATCAGCAGTAAGTACATTTATTATTTGTGATACTAAAGCCCAAATATTTTACTGAAGCATTTTTGATTCATTTAAAATATATAATTCCTTCAGTATAAATTTAGCATTATATGTCTTGTGTTTTAATTTTATTTGAAAATATATTATCTGAATAAAATGAATTGTGTAACACTATCAAAAAGAACAGTGGTTTAACCAGCACACTTCATTCCTCAACTATAATGGGTGGTCACATATTTTCTTTCAGAAAATAGTGACTCATCACTTTTCTCCTAACATAGCCAATTAATAATTTTAATACCAATATCAATAATAAATAATAGATAGCACTTATTTCAGGCTTATTTTATCCAGGCATTCCTTTATGTACTGTACATATATCATTTCATTTACTCCTCAAAATATCCATGAGGTGTGCTTTTTTTACAGTTAAAAAAAGAGGCACAATGATATTATATGCTTTTTCCATTGTCACAGAGTTCAGTGGCAGAGATAAAAAATTAGACAATCAGATTTTAAGTTTATACTAAAAAACAAATTTTGGAGGTAGATTTATTACGTATTAGGAATATGATCCTGGACAGATTGTTAATTCTTTTCTCTTTTTCTTAATTCTAAAATGGTAATAATAATTAACTTCCTCTGTTTATAATGTGTCAATATATAAAAAGCATTTAATACTTTACCAGATTCCATATTCAATATATAACATCATTTTCTTAAAATAACCCTTCATCATAACAGTGATTCTGGTTGTATTATATATTTTACTTTTGGTCAGATATATTCCAGTAGAAATTTGCATCCTTAACACATACTAGCAGGAATGATTAAATAAAAAAATGAACAAGTAAAATTGACTCTGTGACTTTATATTCTCTTAGCACTATGGTACGCAAGCTATGTATCCATTAAGTGCATAGTTTAGCTGTTTCAATTTTCAGAAGCTCATATATTTAACTTTTATAGAGCTATTAATGAAGTATAAGGGTAAAATTTGCATTCAGACACCTGAATTTTTCAAATAGTTTCTAGAAATTAGGTCAAAGTCACCAAGGAATGAATTATGAAAATGCTTCCTTGCACAGACTCAGTATAAACTGGGGAAAATGTTTGAAATTTAATTTAATTTATATTTATTGGTACTGAGGAGTTGAAGGTGTGTGTGTGTGTGTGTGTGTGTGTGTGTGTGTGTGTGTGTGTGTGTGTTGTGTGAGCAGGAGAGAGAAAGAGAGATGAGGGGAAAAGAGGAAAAGTAGAAATGCTGTTAATCATTTTATGTATGCATATGCTATCATTGCTTGGTAAAAAGATAACCTTTACTTGATGAATAGTTTTAATAAGCTTATCTTTGATTTTCACTTCCTTGTTTCATGTATTTTACCCTATTATATAGAATATATAACCTTGTATGGGTACTTTCCCTGAATAATGCTTGTTAAATATTTTGTTTGTTATATTTTGAGAAAAGGAGTTTGGTTTTTCCCCATTCTAGCAAGTAAACTTCCCCAAAGCATAGCCTGTATACTCTGGCTACCATAGACTTTGCTATTTTGTTCTGCTTTGGGAATTTGTGATTACTTAATCAATTTTGTGTAATAAATTGATAAAGTTAATCATCTATATTGTTATAAGCAGGCTTGGGTGGGTGGCTAACAATGCCAGGTACTGGATAATTTTATCTCTACTATGATAAACTTAAGTCTGATAAACACAAATGACAAATAAAAGATTATCCTTAAGTAGAAAACTCCTTCAGTGCATATAAATTGTAATTTAATATTCCAAAATTCAGGATATGGACAACTCTTCAGGGAAACACTCATTGCAAATATGAGTCTCACCAAAACTCTTTAAGCTTTTCTACATGGTAAGTATTTGTGGTAAACTCTGATATGAGTTGTGCTATGAAAAGTTGTGCTAGTTTCCAAACATGTAAAAACTCAAAAATATATACTTTAAATATGGAAAACAAGCCAGGAGTAGTAGTGTATGCTTGTAATTTCAGTACTTAGGAGGCTGACCCAAGAGGATCACAGTGACTTAGTGAGGCCCTCCAAAACTTAGTGAGAGCCTGTTTCAAAACAAATAAAAAACTGGAAATCAGATCATTTACCTCTGAGGATAGAAATTGCTTTTTCAGTGTATGTTTTTGGCTCCTTTGTAAAAAATCAATTGACTGAAAGTGTGTGCTTGTTTCTGATTCTTCCAATCTGCTCCATTGGTCTATGTGTCTGTTTTTATTCCAATATCATGCTGTTTTTATTACTGTGGCTTTGTAGTAGAGTTTGAAGTCAGGTATTGTGATACCTCCTGCATGGTTCTTGTTGTTAAGAACTACTTTGACTATCCTGAGCTTTTTGTTGTTCCAAGTGAATTTAAGGACTAATTTTTCTATGTCTATGAGGAATAACCTTGGTATTTCCATGGTTATTTCATTGAATCTGTAGATCACTTTTGGGAGGATGGCCATTTTGATGATATTTATTCAGCCTATCCAAGAGCATGGAAGAGGTTTCCATCTTCTAAGGTCTTAATTTCTTTTTTCAACTTTTTATAGTTTTCCTTATAGAGGTCTTTTACCTCTTTGGTTAGGTTTATCTCTAAATATTTTATTTTTGGGGGTACTATTGCGAGTGTAATTGTTTTCTGGATTTCTTTTTCAGTGGATTTATGGTTGGCATACAAGAAAGCTTCTGATTTCTGAAGATTGATCTTGTATCCAGACACTTTACTGAATTTGTTGATCAGTTCTATAAGTTTATTTGTTGACTTTCTTGGGTCTTCTAAGTATAGTATCATGTCATCTGCAAAAAGGGACAGTTTTAGTTTTTCTTTCCCTATTTTTACACCTTTGATTTCCTTCTCTTGCCTTATTGCTCTGGCTAGAGTCTCAAGTACTATATTGAACAGAAAAGGTGAAAATGGACATACTTGTCTTGTTCCTGCTTCTAGTGGGAACTCTTGCAGTTTTTCTCCATTTAATATGATGTTGGCTGTGGGTCTATTGCATATTGCCTTTATGATGATGATGTGGGTTCCTTCTATTTTGATTCTCTGCAGTGTTTTTAGCATGAATGGGTGTTGGATCTTGTCAAATGCTTTTTCAACATCAATTGAGATGATCATGTGATTTTTGTCTTTGTTTCTGTTTATGTGGTAAATTACATGGATTGTTTTTCGTATGTTGAACCAGCCTTGCATCTCTGGGATGAACCCAATTTTGTCATGGTGTAATTTTCTTGATTTGGTTTTGAATGCATAGTGGTAGTATTTTGGTTAGCAGTTGCATCTAAGTTCATCAATGATATAGGCCTAGAGTTTTCTTTTCTTGAGCTGTCTTCTTTTGACTTTGGTATTAATGTGATGTTGGCTTCATAAAATGTGTTTGGGAAGGTCCCATTTCTTTCTATTTCATGGAATAGTTTGAGGAGTATTGGGATTCTCTCCTCTATAAATGTTTTATAAATTTCACTTGGAAAACCATCTGGCCCGGGCTTTTGTTTGATGGTAAACTCTTTTTTGCTGTTTATATCTCTTTGATTTTTATTGGTTGGTTCAAGTTTTCTATATCTTCTTGACTCAATTTTGGAAGGTTATATGTGTCTAGAAATCTCTCAATTTCTTCCTGATTTTCCATTTTGTTGATTTCTAGTTTCACTCCATTGTGATAGATCCCTGCTGCTCTGGTTCCAGTGGGTGGGTGATCTGGAGTGACCCAGCTGCTCTTGATCAGTGTTGATTCTGTGGGGATATGCCACCTGATTAGGATGTGGAATTCCGTAGTTGCTTACTCCACTTCTGGTCATTAGGTGCGCAGGAAGTTGTTGCAGGTCTTGGTGCTAATAGATGCTGCTGTTGGAAACTGGCAAGATGGAAGCTGGCAAGATGGAAGCTGGCAAATTGGCGCCCACCAGTTTGCAAAGGGTGCCACTGCTGCGGGCGTGCACTGGCTCCTTTGTTCTCCCTGGGCTCTGTTCAGCTGCTTTTGTTGCTTTATTTCACTTTTTTTACTGCTTTGCTTTTCTTTCAAGAAGCTTCATTTGCAGCAGTTTTGACTCAATCTCTGCAATGCAGTTGATCACTGCTCCTACTCTCGAGGGAGAGGTGAGGTGGGGTGGTCCCGCAGGGGCTTACGCTGATCATACCACACATTTTGGTCACTTTGGAAGGTGGGGAGATATACCGCCTGGTTAGGATGTGGAGTTCTGGAGTTGCTTACTCCACTCCTGGTCTCTGGGCATGCTGCTGGGCAGCTGGCTTAATGGCCACTGCAGCTCTGAGGCTTGGCACCACTGCCATGTTGTCAGGCTCCTTAGCTCTCCCTAGTGGGCTTTCTGGGGTCTCTTTAGTTGTAGTTCAAATTTCATTGTTTTGTTTGCTTTTTTGTTGCTTTTTTTCTTCTGTCAAGAAGCTGCTTTTATGGCAGATTTGATTTGAGCTCACAGTACATGAGGAGAGGTATTTCACTTAGACACCATTTTGGGCTGTCTTCCAATTTAACACTTTACATCTTACTTTTTATTGTGTATAATAAAAAATTAAGAATTTAGTATCTTTGTCTTGCTTCATTGCACATTTCTGGAGTACTTTTGCTTTTTATTTCAACTTTTCTGAAACACCTAATTTCCCATATATCACTGTTCTATGCCATATAGTTTCAATTTGCTTTGTAGTATATTTTTCTCTTACCAAATAATTTTTTCCATATTTTTATTTGTTAACATACTTGTCTTCTGTCACCTTATACTGTATTTGTCTTTTCTCTCTTACATTGCTTTGTATATTGTGTTTCATAAGTATTCCTATGTATATATCCCTTTAAATAATACGAAGGCTCTTGAGTTTTCCATTTTGTTTTGTAAGACATTACTTTCATGAATATAATTTAATATCAATACTCTATTAGTACTCCATTTTTTTTTTGCAGTACTGGAGATTGAATCCAGGGGCATTCTACCTCTGAGCTACACCCCCAGCCCTATTTTTTTATTCTTTATTTTGAAACAAGTCTCACTATGTTGCCAAGTGCCTCACTAGGTAGCTGAGGCTGGCTGCAAATGTGGATCCTCCAGTCTAAGCCTCCCAAATGCTGGGATTACAAGCGTGAGTCACCACGCCCAGTTTTAGTACTCTATTTTGTGAGATACATCTATAAGGCATTATTATTATACTCTCACATTATAAAATTTTTATCTCTTCCTTGCTACACGGTTTAAATATATTTTGTTCTCATATGCTTGCTTGTATATATAGTTTAGTTTAGTAGGACTAATGAAAACTATGCTTCATGAGTTTTTCCAAATTCAATAATTACAATATGTTGCCATTATTTCTGAATCAATATATAGAGGTATGGATAAAACTGTTATCATATTTTCTTTTTTTGAAGACTTTGTGGGAAGTTCTACTAGCTTCTAGTACTGCTGGGAAAATCTTTGAGACATGTTTGACTTTTTTCTTTTGTAAAGATAATTTCATATTTTGTTTGGAGGCCCAAGTCTTCCTCCATCATTGCAAAATTGAATGTTAAGTAGGATGTGTTTTGGTGTTGATTGTTGTGTGCCAGTGGCTTCCCTCTGGTATTTTGTTTGTCTTTAAAAGTATGTGAATTAAATTTTATTATTTCCAGAAATGATTCATAAACTAACTTTAAACATTGATTTCACGTTGCATTCATTTGATTATTTCCTTCAATGATACCAATTATATATAAATTGACTATTTTGCTTGTTTTATTCTCTAATTATTATTTAATATAAGTATTTTCTAACTCTATCCATGTCTCTAATTTTCTTACTTTTCTCCATTCTCTTTACCACATTTATTACTATTTTTAACAGTTTTCTTTATGCTATCTCAAATATACAACACCTTTGCTTTCCTCTTAATTTTTATTCTCAGACTTCTTCTGGCTCTTGTTTTATCTCCTTCTATTGTTTTATTGCATACTCTATGACTTATTGTATCTCATTTTGGAGCTCCTATTTTAAAGATGTTTGTTTAATTGTGTTAATTGAATTTACAATAATATAATTATGCCATCTGTTACTTCGCAGTACTTATCTTGTAAGTATTCTCAGCCTGCCACTTGTTTCCCTATTCCTTTTGTTACATGTCTCATATTTTTAAGATCTGTTGTGGAATTCTCATTGGTGATTATTATCTTTGAATAAACCAAATCTCCATGGATCAACAGTTCACAGAGGCTTACTGTGGAAAAGGGACTAATACAGTGTTATTTTGCTTATCATGTGAGATATTTAACTTTTTATTTCTTCCCAACTAACCAGAGGCTGCTCCCTGTTTAATACTTCAATCAGTCTGGCTTCTCTTTATGTCTAATTGAATATTAAGGGTACAGGGAAGTGCTCTATTAATGACCATGATCTCCTTCCTTCCTTCCTTTCTTCCTTCTTTCTTTCTTTCTTTCTTTCTTTCTTCCTTCCTTCCTTCCTTCTTTCTTTCTTTCTTCCTTCCTTCCTTCCTTCTTTCCTTCCTTTCTTCTTGTCTTTTCCTCTTTCTCTTTTTTCATGGTACTTTTTTTTGTTTGTTTGGTGGTACTGGGGATTGAACCCAGAGGCATTCTACATTTGAGCTCCACCCCCAACCCTATTTTTTATTCTTTATTTTGAAACAGGATCTCACTAAGTTGCAGAGAGTCTCACTAAGTAGCTGAGGCTAGGCTTGAACCTGTGATCCTCCCATCTCAGCCTCCCAAGTACTGGGATTACAAGCATGAGCCACCACACCTGGCTGGTATGGTACTGGGTATGGAACCCAGGGGCATTCTACCTCTGAGATAAACCCCCCAGCCCTATTTTATTTTATTTTTTATTTGGAAACAGAGTCTCACTAATTTGATGCGCCTGTCCTCAAACATACAATCTTTCTGTCTCAGTTTCCCAGGCACTGGGATTACAGGCATGCACCACCACATCTAGCTCCATGATCTCATTTCTAAGAAACAGATTTTGCTTTTGCCCTTCAGGGTATGCCACACATGTTGGTATTTTTAACTCTGCTACTTTGAAATTTATAGCTGCAGACTTTCTTCCTGGGTGTATGTCTGGCTATCTACTGAGTTTTTATGCATTTGGAAGCTCTTCCCCACATACTGTGGCAGAAAGTTACAGATGTCTTATAATTTTACTAAAATATGCAGGTTCTAAAATCCAAGAGTCTCATTTTGGAATGATTTTTTAATACAGTGATTATTGTGTTCTTTATTTCTTCTTAAAACTTGAACTCTGGAAGACTGATAAAACTTTTTGAAATTTCTATACCTTAATAAATCCATTCATATTTCATTTTAAAGAAAATTTTGTCTCTTCATGTATCTATGACAAAAATATTTAACTAATTTAAATTAGAAGCTACAGATTTATAATGAACACTGTGCTGTACACACTGTGGCAAATAAGTTCATTAGCAGCTTTACCAATTGCTTCCTCTTTTCATTGTTTCTTTCCATCACTGCTGCCAGCTATGGCCTAGTTCCAAAATGTTATCTAATGACATAAAACAGCTTGAGATAGAAAGTACATTAAATTTTCTTCTGTAACACTCTAGACAAAATTCTACTGCTGGTAATTGTTTGCAGTGGTCTACTATAACACTGGGAAGATGCTTGTGCAAATAAAAATAAATATTCACAGATATATACATAGATATATACACACAGAAACAAATACACAAATGTATTGATAAAGATAAATAGAATCATACAATTGCACATGAAAACAAACATCAAACTCATATCTATATGCAATTATCACTTTATTCATCAGTTGGGTTGTATGGCATTTGTTTACTTTAGTAGTGGAATATAGACTTACTTATCCTATGTAAAGAATGTATCCCAAGGTTAGACAATAAAACTGCATATATCCTATATAACTCAGCACTGAATTAAAACATGTGAGACTATATAACTTGATGCAAATGGTAATGGGTTATATTAAAAATATTATCTATAATAAGTTTTAATTCAAAACATGTTCATCAAGTGCTGCTTATAAAACATACAATTAGGAATTCCAAAGTGAATTAATTACATCTGTATGATTCCATCAAATTATGTATATACAGTGTTCTAATATCCCTGGGAAGTACAATCCCTTTCAAAATACCATCATTATATTTCACAGAAATAGAGAAATATGTTATAAAATTCATATGGAAAACAAAACACATAGAATAGCCAAAGCAATTCTCAGCAATAAGAACTATGCATGAGGCACCACAATTCCTGACTTCGAATTATACTACAGAGTTATAGTAATGAAAAAAGCAAGGTATTGACACAAAAACAGGCATATAGACTAATGGAATAAAATAGAAGATACAGAAACAAATCCACACACTTACAGCCAATTGATTTTCAACAGAGGTGTCAAACACATGTGCTGGAGACAAAACAGCCTTTTCAACAAATGGTATTGGGAAAACTGCTTATCCATTTGCAAAAATGGAATTAAATCCCTACATCTCACCCTGCAAAAGAATCAACTCAAAATGGATCAAAGACATGGAAATTAGACCAGAGATTTTGGAATTACTAGAAGAGGACAAAGGTCCAATATTCCAACATATAGGTACAAGTAGAAACTTCCTCAATAAGAACCCTAAAGCTCAAGAAACAAAAACAAGATTTAATAAATAGGATGGCATTTAACCAAAAAGTTTTTGTTCAGAAAAGGAAACCATCAAGATTCTACAGAAACCGACTACAGAATAGGAGAAAATCCTCACCACCTACCCATTGACAAAGGTCTACTATCTAGAATCTATAAGTAGCTTAAAAAGCTAAACAATAAAACAATTAAAAATGGGCAACCAAGATGAATTGACACTTTTCAAAAGAGAAAATACAAATTATCAATAAATAATGAAAAATGTTCATCATTTTTAGCAATCAGGGAAATGCAAATCAAAACTACATTGAGATTCAATCTCATTCTAGATATTATGGCAATCAAGAACACAAATTTAAAGAATATATTTGCATAACACAAAATGAAAAAACTAGTGATAGTGATTTTATAAGTACTACTAGTGGCAATAGGAACAACTAATCAAATAGCTGGGCATGGTGGCTCACACCGGTAATCCCAGTACTTGTGAAGCTAGAACAGAAGGATTGCAGATGTGAGGCCAGCTTGTAGTAATTTGGTGCAAACTTGTTTCAAAAAAAAAAAAGGTCTGGAGGTATATCTCAGAGTTAGAATGACCCTGGTTTCAAATCCTAGAATAACAATAATAATAATAATAATAATAATAATAATAATAATAATAATAATAATAATAAATCATCATCATCATCACCACCATCAAATAGTTTTGTGCAAAACAAACCTATGGATTGTGGTGTGTCATTATTTTAAGCAAGGTAAAATTTTCTTTTTGCTTTACTGGTGATGATTATTTTGCACATCCCAATATTTTCTTAGTTTATACTAGGACAAGATTGTTCTTAATTGAACTGAGTGCAAAGAGCACCTGCCACTGATGTCCAATAGAATACAGATGATCAGAAGTTGCCACTATGTATCATCCATACACAGATATGGATGGTATGGTGATACTTGTTCTTCTTTTCATGAAGTTACAGTGCTTTTATCTAATAAAATTCTGGCTCCAAGAGTGATATAAAAATAATTTTGTACATAAATTTCTGCTCTTATCTGAGACTTTTCTTTCTTGATCTCACCTTCTTCCCTCTGTTTCAGTGCTGGTTATTTGTAGGAAGCATTTGTTAATGATATTTCACTCTTTTTACTTTTTTATTTATTGAGGAGAGAGAGATTTGAGGATTAAATATAATCTCAGGGGAAGTCCAAGGTTTTCTTTTGACTGAATGTCTCCTCAAAGCAGAACCCAGTCTGATAGATAGGATGGCATTTCTAACTTTGAAATTCTGGTGGTTTATTTTTTACAGATATAAAGTTAACATTATCTTACCTTTAAAGGAAGAGCACATGAGAGTAAGACAAAACCAAACCAAAAATAGCTAAGAGGAATAGACTTGTGAAAATGTCTGACATTAGTAGCAGGACTTTCCATGAATCACCATTGCCTCTCTCCTCATCTTGGCACTCTCTTGCACCTCAGACTATCTCAAAACCCCTTATTTAGAACACCTGCACTTATTGTCTTTCAAGAAATTCCTCCTTCCCTGCTTTATCTTCATTTTAGTCCATCCTGTATATTTTATCTGGAATTATCTCCCCAAAACACTTTTGCAACTTCTGCCATATCACTGTAGAAAATAACCAAATGTCTACCTTGGTCATTCAGAGTTGTATCTCTGTGCTGGAGTCCTGCAATATATATTTTTATGAGTCTGGGGATTGAACACAGGGACATTCTACCTCTGAGCTACACCCTCAGCCCTTTTTTTGTTTTGAAATTGGAAACAGAGTATCACTAAGTTGCTGAGGCTGGCCTCAAACCTGAGATCCTTCTGTCTCAGCCTCCCGAGTACTGGGATCACAGGTGTGTGCCACCATGTCTGGCTGTGTGTGTGTGTGTGTGTAGTGTGTGAGAGTGGTACTGGGGATGGAACTCAGGGGCCTTCTACCTCTGAGCTACAACCTCAGACTTATTTTATATTTTATTTGGAAATAGGGTCTCACTAAGTTGCTGAGAGTCTCACTAAATTGCTGAGACTAGCTTTGAACCTACAATCCTCCTGTCTTTGCCTCTAAAGTACTGGGATTACAAGTATGTACCACCATGCCCAGCCTGGCTTTGAATACATATTTTTAAAGCTCCTAGATTATTCTGAAGTTCAGGTAGGACTTGGGAATTGCTGGACTGCAAATCAAAGCCTAGCATCTTTAGCTTAACATCAAAAGCTGAATTTAATATAAACTTCAAGTTATTATATTCACCTAAAATATATTTTGAAATATAATAAACATTTTAATATCTTCTAATTGACTTAAGTGTAACTAATATTTCTTATCACCTATCTAAAGCAAGTGAATTTTAATGAAGATTTAAGTTTCACACAGGAAGAATATAAAATGATAAACCATCACTTTTCCAGGCCCTTTTCCCATTTCTTTGAGTGCTAGAAGGCCTTTGGCTATAGCCCTGTACGTAATATAAAAGGATTGAAACAATGCAACAAATGATATTGCTGCCAATAAAACTTTCATTATTGGGCTACTTAAGATAGAATATCTGTGAAACTTTGTATCTACTCTGAGCACATTTGGTTGTTTATTCAAAATATTTATGGGAAAATTAGGCTTAGGAAAACCTCATTGCACTAAACACAAATATGTGTAACCCATTTATGCCTAAGTAATCTAGGAAGACACAAGGTATTGAGTGGAGCAAATTATTCAAAGGTTTTGATTTTTACTACACCAGTGCCATTTGTGCCCTTTCAAATCCCAGGTCCTTCCAAGGACTGCATTACCAATTGTTAAGATGCAGATATTTCTCTAGGGGTTTAGATTTTAGAATCTCCCAGGAAGATTTTTGAGAAAAAGGTAATGTTGTTTATTTGTTCTCACCTCTGACCCAAACTGTCCCAACATATTAAGGAGGGGAGGGTATGTTGAGCTCTTCCTCCTCCTTGTTTGACACCATCTATTGGAGAAGTGTTGTTACTTTGAGAGTACACTTCACACACTCAAAATGGCTTTGTTCTGTAGCCAAAGGTGGGAGTGTAGACTCTGCAGGGCTACTGGTTTGCCTTCTCACCCATATGGCCAGTGGACCATCTTCATTGAATCTAACCCCTCTTTCCAATAACATCATTCTATGTGCTGGGGGAGGTATACAGGATGTGTCAGCATCTCTTCCAGACCCATTTAGGTATAAGAGAAGTAGAATGGGTCCTGTGGTAAGATGTTGTGGGGTTACCACTTTCTACCTCTCCCTGGCCTGTCCCAGTTACATTTCATCACAGCCCTGCTCCTAATCCTATTGTTAAGTCACCAATTCCATATGATGATGGCCTTCATTACTCTCCATTCTACAGACTTGCAAACCATCCCTTGAAGTTTCTGTCACCCAGAACTTCTGCAAAGTCTGTGTCACACTGTCACTACTGGGCCCAGAGTAATGAATGGCATGAGCACCCACCAATTAGGTGAAAAGTAAAGACTATCTGGCTATTTGGTCTTGAGTATTCAAAAAGAAAGTATACCAAAACAAGACAAAAAAGAAGAAAATACAAAGAGTAAAAAAAAAAGCCTTTTTAAGCTATCACCACTCGCCAGCTTTAACTATCTCCACTGTAATGTGTTGAGATTTTCTCCTGTGCCAGCTCAGCTCATCATATCTGAGCTTATTTTCTGCTCAGATTGTAATCTATCTGACAGCTATACCGGTTTCTCTTAAACTCAAAGGAAGAATGCATTTTAACTCATTGGAGGGGAATTTTTCCTTTCCCGTTGAGTCATCATGCACGTAGTACTGCCTCTATCTCTTCTTTTATTCATTTTAATTTTCTTTCTATTTTAGAAAATGATTTTTAAAAATATTTTGCCTGATAGCTAGTTCTCTGAGTTGCTACTGCCATTCTCCTATGGTCTTCATATCTCTATATGCCACCACAGAACCACTGTTTTTGATTCACTCTAGGAGAGGTGCTATAATATTGTGAGTTTCTCTTATCTGTCATTTTCTCTCTCCATGAAAAACGTTATTTTAGTCTTTGACAATTTTCTTCTTTCCCTCAAATAACCAAAGCAGGCTTTGTGTAAGTAATGACAAATACACTGATTTGATTTATTAATTAGTCACTCAAAAATATATTTTTACAAATATAAGGAGATATTAATGGACAAACTTGTAATGCAAATTTGAGCTAATAAAAAGACGACTAGATGAAGTTCTTCTATGAAATATTTATAGCTAATTATGTTTCTAAACAGATAAATTGTTAAATCTTGCTAAACAGTCAGATTGAGTAGTAATTAGGTCATTCCCAGGAATTTTTAAAGTATATTTTGAGTTTGAAGGTTAGTTGGCAGAACCACTGGGTCATTTCAACCTTTCTTCACTGTCTACAGTCATGTGCCATTAATTATCTCCCCCTCCCCTTACTGATTTCCTTAAAACCTGAAACAAATAAAACCATATCAACTCCGAGATATACCAATAGAATCTCAAAATGTTTGCCAAATACCATGAACCCTTCTAAAATAAATAACTTGAACTAGCACTTAGCTAAAAATGTATGCTAAATCATGCAAACCATGATGCCAGCAATTGACAAATGACAAATATGGATCCTAATACAAGATTCTCATGGATCCTTCCTCTTTTTAGGTTTCCAGAATCTTGCCTAGAAATAAGCAAAGAATACTATATCCTGGTGACCATCAGAATAATAAATTCCAGAGTACTTCTTGGGTAAAATAAAAAGAATCTAAATTATTCAGGCTGAATTAGATGAGTGAAACAATTTGCTGTGGCAATGTTTATAATCCCATGTCTATATTTCTTCAGAATTATGCTACTTTGTTTTATAATACTCTAGCCAATTAGGGATTTGGAAGGAGAATTTGAATATTACTTTAAAAATGAAAAAATTATATATTAGCCATGAAGTCACTGCACTTTTCCAAAGCGTATCTTAAGAGAAAATTAATGTTAATTTGTGTAGTGTAAACATATAATTTCATAAGAGGAAAAAAAGACAATGAGACAAACACTATGAAGAAATTATTTTGAAGTAGGGTCTCACTAAGTTACTGTTCATTGACCTTGAAACTGTGATCCTCCTGTCTAAGCCTTTCCTTTACCTTTTTAATTATTCCTTCTGTTTTTCTGGTACTAGGGATTGAACCCAGGGGCATTCTACTTCTGAGCTATAACTTCAGCATTATTTTTATTTTTTTTTTAAATTTGAAACAGGATCTCATTAAGTTTCAGAGGGCTTCACTAAGTAGCTGAGGCTGGCCATGTACCTGTGATCCTCCTGTCTCAGCCTCCCAAATACTGGGATTACAAGTGTGGACCACCATGCCTGGTTCTTATTATTGGTTTTTTAAAAATTATTGGTGCATTGTAACTACACATCATAATGAGGTTCAGAGTGATAGGAACATACATACAAACAAAATCATGTGTGTTTCCCAATGATTTCTTATTTGTGACTACTTTGGAGACTCTCTCCTCTAAGCAAGCTAAGAAATCTTCAAAAGGCTCATGTCCTTTTTGTTTAATATTAGAAAGAAAAGTTCTTTTTTAGTCGGATGGGGGCAGGGCTTTCCATGCCCCAGTAATGCACATGGAAACATCCCCTAAAACTTCTTGGGAGAGATTAAGTTGGTGTTTTGGATCACTATACTCCACTGTACCTACTAACATTGGCATGGTTACCTGGGAATGGGTCCGCTGGGATTTTAAAATTATTTTCCTTGCCTGCTCTTCATATTCAGTTTTCCATAACAAATATTGTCCTGGTGGCAGACAAGATTTTACAGTTTGTTGCCAATCAAAAGGAGTTAACCATTCAGAGGCTGTAGAATCTATTAATTGTATAGTATAAGGAGAATTAGTTCCGAAGTCTCTGGTCACAGATTTTAATTCTTTTATTAATTTAAAAGACAATGGTTTCTATTGTGGAGTTTCCTCAGCCTCATTGAGATTAATAAAGGGGAAGGCGAAAGTAAAATCCTCATTTTGCCTAGCCTCTGCTGCAGCTCCAAAAAAGCACAGCTGCTGGTAATGGGAAAGCTTTTTTGTTTCTTTAATTTTTTGACTAGGATTTAATGGAGGATCTGTGGCATTAGTAAAAAGGTTTATGTCATCTGGCCAGTTATCCTCCTCCGAATATTTAGCTGTAATTTCTCTAAAGTTTGTTGCTTATTTGGTTAAAGTGATTTATCTTTGGAGTCAGAGTCCAAATTAGGCTGATTACTATGAGTAGAATGATATGAGGAAGCCTCGGTCTTTATTGGATGGGTTTCCTTTGCTTCCTGCAGTTTGGAGGTTAAACATATTGTTTCATGGGTGGGGTCTAAGACATCTCTAAAAATGCTCCATAAAGTAAAAACTTCTGCAGGTACCCTTTCAGGTCTGTGTAAAGAATGATAAGTTTTTATATCCTTTCCTAATTTTATCCAAGTTTCAAGGCTTAAGGTTCTCTCCTCAGGTTCCCTCTTGCAAAAATTGAAAAAATTGTTTTAAGTTTTTGTGAGGAACAGAGATACCTCTTTTCTTAATCATATGCTAAGGTATGTCTATAAAAAGTCTTCTTTCTTTGCTTTTATCATGATCCATCTTTATTACTCTTTTTTTACTTTCAGAATGCTCCATCTTTAGTTGCTTGCTTTTAGAATGACAAATCTTTTAATTCTTAACATTACCACTTCTCTTTACCTGTTCTATTTCTAACAGGGGGTCTGTACCCTTGAGCAGTCTAACTGTCTCAATCCCGATAAAATTAAAAAAGGATAAAAATGGGTAGGGGGAACTTATCTAATTGAGTCCAGCACGTTGAGGTGTCAAATGTTCTTCCATAGGTGGGGATTGAGACGAGGTCACGAGAATATGCTCACACCACCCACAGTGTTGAAGCACATCTGTTTTATTTTTTTGTCAGTCGCAGATTTATACTTTTTTTTACAGTGAGGCATATAGAAGAGGAATTTTTACAGACTTGTTTTTCTAAAGGTTAATCACAACCAGTTAGGTATACAACACGTATATAAAAATTCTTTTCCTCCCAGCATTCGGGAGGCTGAGACCGGAGGATCCGGGTTCGCGGCCAGCCTCAGCTACCTAGTGAGGCACTCCGCAACTTAGTGAGACTCGGTTTCAAAATAAAGAATAAAAAATGGGGCTGGGGGTATAGCTCGGAGGTAGAATGCCCCTGAGTTCAATCCCCAGTACCGCCAAAAAAAAAAAAAAATTCTTTTCCATTAGTTAAAATTTTACAATTTTGCTTAGGCTCTCTAAGCAGTGTTCTGTCTTATCTAGGTAGTTAGAAGGTTTCAGGGAGACCAGGTAATGGAGACACCAGGCAGTAGCAATTTAGATAAACTTGCAAAGCCTGTTTCTAGGCTAAAGCTTATTGTCTTGAGGCATTACTCTTTTACAGCTAAGAGATCAGTATCTGTCAGGCTACATGTTTCTAAGAAGTTTTTCTTATAATTAATAAAAAGAAAAAAACCAAAAGCACCCATAATTTCCAGAATATAATAATGCAAAGTGGGAAATGCCACGAATTCCCTCTTTTGGAATCGTCTGCCTTGCAGGATTCCAGCAGACTGAGCCTTGCTCAAGATCCAGTTATTATTGTGCCTTCGCAGGCCAGGCCTTCACAGCCAAAGTATTCCAAAGTCTGGTAAAGGCATTAAACATCAGTTAGAAATTGCACTGTGCCTAAAGGCCACAGAGCTCAGGACAGGTAAAAAGGATAATTAGGGATTTAAAGGAAGCTCTGACTAAATTGGTTATAAAACAGGAGAGAGTTGGGCTAACCTCCTTCTCTTTTGCCCTCTTTGGGGTCAGGTGCATTCCCTAACAATATTTCACCCCTTATGAGATTATGTTTGGGAAACTACCCCCTATCCTCCTAAAGTTTCATGCATGAAATAGAAATATCTAGCCGCACCATTCTTAAATCTCTACACACCTTTCAATAGACCCAAAAGGACTCCACCAGACAGTCTAAGTAGCCAATCCCTAGCTTGCCTCTGAGCCTGTCTACAAATTCCATTCTGGTGATCTGGTATGGGTTAAGAGGATCTTGATACAGACTTTGGAACCCAATCTCTCAAGATGAGTCCATGGTCCATGATTTGACTCATGCCCATAGAACCAGTGGGGAATGTTATGGACTAGCCTGAGGCTTTAGCCTTAGCATAAGTAATGCCATGTTGCTACCCTAGGTGACCCAGCTAGTCACACATCACTGCTTGTTTGGCTTCTGTAATTTAATTTCTGCTGTGCCACCGTGCTGTGAGATCTTAAACTTTTCACCCCAAGCTTATGTTTTGTCTGCATCAAAATAGCCCAAAATGACCATTCGGCACTGCACTCTTGTTCAGTGCCCAGTATAGTCCTGATCAGTTAATAAAGACTTTCTTTGGGCTATTTTTGGGTCTGTGTGGTCTTCCACGGCAGTTCTACCTCATAGCACTAGATAACTAAAAT
>PVLC010028098.1:0-21104 GCA_004027655.1 Graphiurus murinus
CAAAACAAAAAAATAAAAAGAGTTAGGGGTGGAGCCGGGCGTGGTGGCGCACGCTTGTAATCCCAGCATTCGGGAGGCTGAGACCGGAGGATCCGGGTTCGCGGCCAGCCTCAGCTACCTAGTGAGGCACTCCGCAACTTAGTGAGACCCGGTTTCAAAATAAAGAATAAAAAATAGGGCTGGGGGTATAGCTCGGAGGGAGAATGCCCCTGAGTTCAATCCCCAGTACCGCAAAAAAAAAAAAAAAAAAAAAAAAAAAAAAAAAAAAAAAAAAGAGGGGTGTATCCCAGAGGTAGAATGCCCCTGGGTTCAATCTTGAACCATCAAAAAAAAATAATAAAAATAAATAAATAAATAAATAAATAAATAAATAAATAAATAAAATCAAAATTGAAGGCAATTCATCTACACCATTGCACTGTGGCACATTCAAGTTTTGTAAAGGCCTCTTGGTTCTCCTTCAGTCTTTGTCTTAATAATGCTAAAGCTAGGAGCTATGCAACACATTGCATTTATTCTACCACTTTAGATCTAGGAAGAGACTACCTTGAATTTATGGCTAAGTCTTATATTGTAATCTTTGTTAGCCCATAGTTAGATGTTTATTAAAGATCTTTTAAGTTTGCCACACATGGAGGCAAGAAACAAACTTTGCATTTGCTAACATTGTACTTTTTAAAATTAGATGCGGATGGAAAGTTAAGTGTGAAATTTGGGGTCCTCTTCAGAGACGACAAGTGTGCCAACCTCTTTGAAGCATTGGTAGGAACTCTCAAAGCTGCAAAGCGAAGGAAGATTGTTACGTACCCAGGAGAACTACTTTTGCAAGGTGTTCATGATGATGTTGACATTGTACTACTGCAAGATTAATGTGGTCTACATATCTTTGCGTATTGCTGTTTTTTGTTGTTGGTAAACTGGAACATTAAGTCAAAAGACAGACGTGAGTTTACTTAATGTATTTTTATAAAACTTTGTAAACAAAAGGGGACTCATATTTTAGAAGTCTGGCCTTTTTTATATCTTGAAAGAAATCCTATGTATTACACTTTAAAATCATCAAAGCCTATTATTTTTCTCAGAAATCAGGTTGGGAAATTCAGGAAGTGAGACTTTTTTTTTTTTGCAGAGGTAGGGGAATATTTGTTTCATAAATCATTCTTAGACAATTTCTACAGATATTTGACATTCTGTCAAAGCAAGAAGCAAACTGAAGACCAACTCCTACAAAGAATATTACCGTGTTTATGTAATAAAAACATGTTACTCTTAAAATTGTCTTATTGTCTTGTTTTATCATTTAAGTAATTATGTGCTTCTCAGAATTGAATTTTTGCGTAAAGATTGGGTTATTGTAGTGAAAGTTACCTTGATTTAAAAAAAATCTTAAAACTACAAAATTAAAAAAATAAGAATGGTTACTGTTATTGTCAGAACCTATAAAAATATTTAAGTTGGGCATGGTGACACATACCTGTAATCTCAGTACTTGGGAGGCTGAGACAGGAGAATTGCAGGTTCGAAGCCCATCTTGGTCTCTTAGCAAGGCTGTCAAAAATGTAGTGAGACTCTGTTTCCAAATAAGGAATAAAAGTGGGCTGGAGGTATAGCTTGGAAGTAGAATGCCTCTGGGTTCAATCTCTAGTACTGTAAACATTTAAAAAATAAAAAAAAAATTATTTTGATGCCAGTGTGTACTTACCCTTAAGGATAGGTGATATGTCAAAAACTATGACCAAAAAACTTCATTTTCTAGCTGGTTTAATTAGATCTACCAAAAACAAAGTATAGTTGTCTATCATGCATGTTTCCGCCTTTAGTGTGGAATTGAAAGTGGTGTGGAATATGAAGGAGGGTAAATTAGGGGAAGCTATGATGTCCAGAGAAGGCATCCTAGAGAAGGCAGAACTTGCATAGAGGAACAAAGTGATTGGCCAAGGGAAGAAGGATGGGGTGAATGAGGGCCATGCCTGAAGGGAAAGCAGAGGGACCTGCATTAGCAGGGTAGCATAGGAGGCTGACCACAATATTAGGGATTCAGATTGGGTAATTAAAGTGGAACCTCAGATGCCAGGGGGAGGAGCCTGAGCAGTAGTTGGAGCAAGGACGTTCCATGATGAAAGTGATATTTGGCGCAGGCTCTCTGGAACTGGTTCTGGTTAGTGGACAGCAGGGTGAAAAAGGAGTCAGGTCAAATATTGGGAGAATCCAGTGTGGGCGGGATAACAGAAAGGCGAAGGAGAGATGAACTCCAAGCACAGTTTTAAAGGAAATCAAAACCCCATCATCAGTACTCTTTCTGTTGTAAGTGAGAGGACCAAAGTATATCAAAAGACAATTAATTCACTGGCACTTACTGGCTATTGCTAACACTTATTGAGCTTTTACACTGCTAATCCTTATATAACCCCGTGAAATAGGCACTAATATTATCCCCCATTCTATAGAAGAGATACATGAAGCAGAGAAGAGGTAAGTAGTTTGAGTTTACCTAGGTGAATGTGGCAGAGTCAAGATTTTGAAATTTGCTTAATCAAATTGGCAAGTGCAAGGATGGGACAGATTTCAAGCATGGATGTGCCAGGGACTCAAATAACATCATTAAAACTGTTCCCCAGCGAGTATGGCAGTACATGCCTGTAACCCCAATATTTGAGAGGCTGAGATAGGAGGATTGCAGGTTTGAGGTCAGCCTCAGCAAATTAGTGAGACCCTCAGCAGCTTAATGAGACTGTCTTTCCATATTGGCTCTGACACCATCTTGGTCTCATCTCTTTCTACTCTAGACAGTCTTCCTGCACACAACTTGGAGACACCTGCTGGTAGCTGTAAATTCACTTATTCTTAGATTAGCAGTCCTAGTAGAGAATTTATTGTAATGTTTAATTATGAATTAAGAGAGGGATTCTGATTAGCCCCGCTTGCGGTGTAAACCTACCTCTTTGACATTTGTCAGGGGGATGAGATTCCATGAATGACAGGCCCAAGTTGCATGCCTCTCAGTGATGGGGGGGGGGGCCCTAAGAGCCTCACCTTCACCAAAAAAAGCTATAGTTCTCCAGGGGAAGGATGCTGGATACATGGGAGCAGCACAGCTTCCCTTTAGAAACAAAAGACCTTTAGAAGATAAATCCACAAAACTCAGTGACAGATAGATGCAAAGGAACAGTCAAAACCTTCCACCATTGGTGTCCTCAGTGACTGAGAGGATGATGTGTTATTAGCAGACAGGACAATTGGGTGACACAGGAGGGCTGCTGTTAGGGAGTGGCATTTGGGCATGGTGAACTTGAGGTGAGAGAGGAAATCTGTAGTAAGTAGGTAATGATTTGGGTCTGGAGCCCAGGTGAAGTTTCAAGTGTGTAGGCAGAGACCAAGCAGAGTCTTAGGAATTTTAGTTCAAAACTGATTTTCATTTTCATCTTGTGATTTGCAAAGATAATCTAGTTCTGCCCGCCCCCCTTTTTTTTTTTTGTGGTACTGAGGATTGAACTCAGGGGCATTCTATCTCTGAGCTACATCCCCAGCCCTATTTTTTTTATTCTTTATTTTGAAACAGGGTCTCCCTAAGTTGTGGAATGCCTCCCTAGGTAACTGAGGCTGACCGTGAACCCAGATCCTCCTCTGGTCTCAGCCTCCCAAATGTTGGGATTACAAGCGTGCACCACCACACCCGGCTAGTTCTGCCCCTCTTATCCCTCTTATTGCCATTAAATTGACATTTTAGTTATCCAGCAATTAGAAAACACAAAAAGCATGCAACCTATAGGTTCTGTAAAAAGCCCAGGCTGAGAAATAAAGCAAGCTTTTTTTTTGCAGTACTGGGGGTTGAACCCAGGGGCATTATACATCCGAGCTATGCCCCCAGTTCAAATTTTTATTCTTTATTTTGAAACAGGGTCTCACTTAGTTGCAAAGGGCCTCACTAAGTAGCTGAGGCTGGCTGCAAACCTGGGATCCTCCTGTCTCTGCCTCCCAAGTACCAGGATTACAAGCATGTGCTACCACACCCACCTCGAAATAAAGCAACTTTTAAAAGAAAGCAATTTGGGCAGCAAATATGTCTCATAGAACTTTTTTTTTTTTTTAATGGGCTGACTGACCTCATGTAACTGAAGAGACTTCCTTGAAAAGAATCTAGAGAAATTGAAAGTTATACAATTACTATTTGTTTCATGTTTTCTTAAAGAAATGGAATTTCAAATCTTTGATGATTTGTCAGTTAATAAATATTCTCCAGAAAAGGTATCTCCATGTGATTACTAGTTATCTCAAGAATATTGACAGTGAGGCATTCCTGTCAACTACTGACATCCATAATACAGCTTTATAATATTTTCCTTTAGATTCAGAATAGGCAATTCTTTTGCAACAACTTCCTGTTTGTTCTCCCTTATTACAATTATGGTCTTAAAATTAAAAATCATGAATTTTGTTTCTTTTGAGCCAGATTCACAGTGAAAATAGTCTTTCTTGGCAACGAGTGGTATTCCAGTTAATCATCTCAGCAATGAGTGCCTTTGACTATAACCTGGTGGGCATAAGAAATTGTGTATAGATGTACACAAGCATTCTTTAATTTATACAACAAAAATGTAGAGCATCTACTTTGCTCAAGTCACTGTGCTAGACATTAGGAGATACTACAGCAAAGCAAAATAAGAATAAAGAGCTGGGCGTGGTGGCGCACGCTTGTAACCCCAGTACTTGGGGGGCTGAGACAGGAGGATCTGGGTTTGAGGCCAGCCTCAGCTACTTAGTGAGGCCCTCTACAACTTAGTGAGACACTGTTTCAAAATAAAGAATAAAATATTGGGCTGGGGGTGTAGCTTGGAGGTAAAATGCCCTGGGTTCAATCCCTAGTACCGCAAAAAAAAAAAAAAAAAAAAAAAAAAAAAAAAAAAAAGAAGAAGAAAATTTGATTCTAATCCTCAAGAAATAATTTGCACAATATATTGACTATTGTAGAAGAAACTGTGGGTCAATGATATAAAGGTTGCAGCTGCAAAAATGATGGCTTGTCCCTGGGTGGACCTGGGGACTTTCACAGATGCAGTGAAGTTTGTTGGGGGCCAGAAAAGCAGTAGAATAATAGGAAAGGACTTTAGAGGTAGAGACCTGCAGCAAACAGAGGCAGAGACAGCAAGTGACCCAAGGCAAGGAAGGAAGAGAGTATCAAGAGGTGCTCTGGAAAGGAAGGTTGAACCCTTAAAATAGAAGAAACCAGCCTGGTGTGATGGCGCACACTTGTAATCCCAGTACTTGGGAAGCCGAGACAGGAGGATTGCAGGTTTGCAGCCAGCCTCAGCTACTTAGTGAGGCCCTCCGCAACTTAGTGAGACCCTGTTTCAAAATAAAGAATTAAAAAATAGGGCTGGGGGTGTAGTTCAGAGGTATAATGCCCAGCCCCACACACACGAAGAAGAAGAAGAAGAAGAAGAAGAAGAAGAAGAAGAAGAAGAAGAAGAAGAAGAAGAAGAAGAAGCCATTCTAAGCATATGTACTAGTAATGGTAAGTTAAAAAAAAAAAAAAAAAAACTTAAAAGAGACCCCAGATAAAGGAGTAGACTCCAGAGGTAGAGAGGAAGGAGGGAAGGGGAGGGAGAGGGTGGGACGTGGAGGGCAACACACTAAGTATTGCGTGTGTGTATATTCTTATCACTCTATACTTCATTGTGATGTATATTTACAATGCACCAATAAAAGTATTTTAAAAATCTCATTCTGGCCCATGAAAAAGCTTATAGAATTAATTCACTAAATACTACTAATTACGCAGTACCTTGCATTTTCTAGTTCTATTAACAGTACTCTTTTGCATATTGAAATTATATGACAATCTGTCATAGCATCATCTTCATAGCAAGTGACTGTTAATTGCATATTGATTAACGTTACTACTTTTGCATACTTATTTCCTTCAGTTCCCATCATAGAAGATCCTGGAAGATTCAACCCCACCCTCCTTGAGTTTCCTGGAGTTACAATTTTAAAATAAGTTACAGAAATGTTGATTTGAGGGATTTGTTTTAAAATAGTACAGGGACAGCACAGATTTCCCTGGTGTCTGAGTTACTTCCCACGGTTCCAGACAATAAGGTGGAAAAGGTCTGCAAAGTGACAGACAAAATATAAACACACGAGATGGCAAAGGAACAAGCTGGCTTCCCTGTGTGGCAGGAAGTATTGGACTCATTAATTTATAGCCTCATATATCTAGAAAAGCTAAAGAGCAATGCATGTACCTTTATTTTTAGGCAAATAATATTGGGATTTTCTCTTCCTTAAAAAAGTTATAAATAAAGCCAGGCGTGATGGCACACACCTGTAATCCCAGTCCTTGGGAGGCTGACACAGGAGGATTGCAGGTTTGAGGACAGCCTCAGCATGTAGTAAGACTCTCATCAATCTAGTGAGATCTTGTTTCAAAATAAAAATAAAATAGGGCTGGAGGTGTAATTCAAGATAAAATGCCTCTGGGTTCGATCCCCAGTACCAAAAAAAAAAAATTATATATATATATATATATGTATATATATCCCTTTCAAAGAAAACCAGCTCCTCAAACCCTACTTTTCCAGAAGGTGACTCCATATGATGAGAAATTAGAAACAATCCTACTTTTCTGGAAGATGAATCTATATTAAAATCCATCTCTTAGCCAGGCATGGTGGCACACACCTGTAATCCCAGTACTTGGGAGGCTGATACAGGAAGATCACAGGTTTGAAGCCAGCCTCAGCAACTTAGTGAGGCTCCCAGCAATTTAGTGAGAAACTATTTTCAAATAAAAAATAAAATATGGCTGAGGGTGTAGCTCGGAGGTAGAATGCCCATGGGTTCAATCCCCAGTACCACAAAAAGGAAAAAAAAAAAAAAGGAAAAGAAAACTCATCTGCTGTGGTTTTTGTTTATCATAGCCTCAACACATTTCTTACAAAAAGTTTCTATTTCCCTGTAGTTATCCTTTTATTGATTTTTTACATAGATACTTTAGCCTAGAAGGAATGAAAACCCCAGGTAAGGATGGATGTGGTGGTGCACGTTTATAATCCCAGTACTTGGGAGGCTGAGACCAGGGGATCCCAGTTTGTGGCCAGCCTCAATTACTTAGTGAGGCCCTCTGCAACTCAGTGAGACCCTGTTTCAAAATAAAGAGTACAAAAAAAAAAAAATAGGACTGGGGTAGGAGGTAGAATGCCCCTGGGTTCAATCCCCAGTACTGCAAAAGCAAAAACAAAACACAAAACAAACAAACAAACAAAAAAACACAGGTAAAGGGGGCTGTCAGAGTATATACAAGGCCATCAGGAAGATGGTGAACCCCATTGAAATCCAAGAGGGGAATGGGCTATGGTGGGGCTCTGGAGAAGAGGGACTCCTAACCACAGAGTGTCAGAATGGCTTTGGTAGCTTTTTCAACATCTAAACGCTCTGGATATTCTGATTCAGGAAATCCAGATGGAGCCCGGACATTTCCACAAGGAAGCGTCTCCCAGGCTGCTTCTGCTGGGCAGCTCTGGAGAAGAGCCACCCTCGATGCGCTGTGGCTTCCAGGTTAACATCGCTCTGCTGCTTCACAGAGGCAGTTCTCTCCAGTTTGCTTCTCTCAGGCTTCTAATTAGCATCCTTCACCTCTATCTTTTCTGTAACCTACAGTTCCTACTTTAGCTCCGGTTTGCTCTCACATCACTTTGCTGGTATCTGTCTCAGGCTGTGTATCTCTATGACTGAGTTCAAATGACTGAAAAAAGTACTGGCTGACAGGTATAAAGTTACAGCTGGACAGGAAGGATGAGTTCTGTTTCTATTGCAGCAGGGTGACTGTGGTCAACAGTACTGCAGGAAGTACTTCAACATAACGAGAAGAGAGAATTTGAATGTTCTCACTACAAAGAAATGATAAATGTATGAGGTGATGGATATGTTTAATATCTTGATTTGATCATTATGCAATGTAAAATATCAGCCTGTACCCCATAAAATGTATAATAATCAAATGTCAATTAAAAACAAAACAAATGCCTGATAGAAGTCTGAGTAGCTCAGTTTGTCCCTGGTTGACAACTTTTTGTGTCAGGCTGCCTCAGAGGTTTTGGGCAGCCGAGGATTGATTGATTGGCTCAGCTGCCAACCCTGGTCCACTCTGGTCCCACCATGGATAGGGCTGCGAGGTTGGGCATGGGCACACAGTGTGGCTGTCTAGAGCCACTGCTGCAGAATTGCTCCTATGTGAAGTTGGACTTTCTGCATTGATATTAAGAAAATACAGAATCTAATACATGAGGCAAAAAATACACGATACGAAATGCTACTTTAACTTCAACAAAGATTTCCCATGAGTTGGCATTTTAGTAATTGTAAGGACAAAATTTATACTTTAAAGACAATACATTTATTTATATATTACAAAGCACATATTTCTCTAATCTATAGAAAATGCTTGGTGAACACATGGATCCCTTGAAATCATGGCTCCGTGGGGTGCTCTGCCCACAGGTGGGGAAAGGTTCTGTGGTTCAAAAGCACATTTTCTAGACCAGGGAAGCCTGCGTTTGAGCCTCAGGCTCTGCTCAGGAGCTTTATTTCCCAGAGCTGTTCTACATTTCCTGCCCTTGAATCTCGGCAGGCTTGTGACTGCTTCAACAATCTTAGTGATTTCTGAGGCTAGGTCATAAACAGCCATGAAACACCTATCAGGCACATGTCATGAAATGTCAAGAGAGAGGAGGAGTGTGGGGTGGTGTAAGTAACTCAGTGATGTCACCAAGATCCTGGCTTTGTTTCTGTTTCTTCATTCTGCCTTTGGCAATGCCAGCTGCACTGGTTTCTTTCTAAGTCTGGTTTTCTTCCCAGTCAAAAAATAGCTGCTAACAACTCCTGGGGTAGCATGGTTCCTTGGACAAAGAAGAAGAATGAGGAGGAGGAGGAGAGGGAGAGGGAGAAAAAGGGGGAGAGAATTCGAAGAAAAAATATCATAGTGCTGCTATTGAGAAGTCAGAAGTCAGATAACATTCTAACCCCTTGCTATTTTTATGACTTTTTTTTTTTTTTTTTTTTTTCGGTGGTTCTGGGAATTGAACCCAGGGGCATTATACTTCCAAGATACACCTCCAGCCCTTTTTATTTTTTGTTTAAATTGTTGAGGCTGGTCTTGAACCTGTGATCCTTCTCAGCCTCCCAAGTACTGGGATTACAGATGTGCGCCACCACATCTGGCTGGGACTTTTTTTTTTTTTTTTAGTTATGGAAACCTTTAGAATCTATCGCTCATGATGTAAAGTTTTGCCATATTACATAAACCTTGGTATAGATAATTTTTTAATCTGCTATTCTGAGTACTGGGCTGACTCAGTTTGGAAACTTACATTCCTTAGTTTAGGAATGTTTTCTTGTGTTATTTTTTGGATAATGTCTTTCCCACTCCTTTTTCTGTTTTGTTTGTTTGTTTGTATATTTTCTCAGAAATCCTATTAATTGGATGTTGGTACTTCTAATTTAATACTCTAGTTTAAAATTTTTCCCTCTTATCCTTTTTTTTTTCCTGTTCTCTTTTCTAAGGGAGTCACTTTGCTTTATTGTTAATTAATAGTTAAAATTTCTACTGGGCTTGGATTGTGGCTCACTGGTAGAATACTTGCTTAGCATGTGTGAGGGCCTGGGGTTCTATTTTTTATATTTTAATTTCCAACATTTATTCAAGGATATCATCATGTTGCTCCTATTTCATAGATACAATATTTTGTCTCACCTCTCTGAGGTTATTAATTATGGTTTCATTAATGTCTTTTACTTCATCTGTTATCTCTTTTAACTTACTTGTGTGTTTGGTGGGGGTACTGGAGATTGAACCCAGGGGCATTCTACTTCTGAGCTACCCCCACCCTGTGACTCCGACCCTATTTGATTTTTTAAAAATTTGAAACATGGTCTCATTAAGTTCCTGAGGGCCTTGCCAAGTTGCTGAGACTGGCCTTAAACTGCCATCCTCCTGTCTCAGCCTCCCAAATACTGGAATTACAGGTGTATACCGCCATGGCTGGCAACTGAAGTTCTTTTTACAATTTGCTTGTATCTATTTTTGTGTGTTGTTGGAGCATTCCCTCAAAGATCTAAAGATTTTTAGTTTTTTATTAGTATTTAACAGTGAACTGAAAAACTGATATGAGGTTCTGTGTTGGTGGGCAATTTTTGCCAACATGGAATAGTGAGCTTTGCTACCTCACATCAACACTGCAGTGTTTTTTCTACCTCTGAAGTCCTTCAGTTTCTCCTAAGAAGGATGCAGCTATTTTTGGCTTGGATGTATCTCATGCATTCCAATATTCTGGGAGCAGATTTGGGAAAAGACTGGAATCCTGTTCCCAATCAGAAAACTTGACTCCCCTGTTCTGAGCTCTGCTCATCACACTTGCTGTCTCGTGTACCTGGGGTTCTCTGGAATGGAACTATTTCCTCTTAATTTTTTTCAGAGTCCTGGGTCTCTGTGTGTCATGGGGAGGAGGAGTAGCTATGTGGACTCATTCCCAGCTCAGTGCACAGAAAATCAACCAGCTCCCCTAATTTGCAATACACATCTTTTTCCTGTCCTCAGGGTTCCCTGGAAATCCTATGTTCTGAGCCTCTTGGGGCCTCTGTGAGGGCGGGTTGGCTCAATTCCTGCTGATGTCCTTTTCCTCAGAGGTTAGGGGGCAGCTCTTTCAAATCATTGCTACTCTGCCATCTGCTTCCCAACCTCCAGGAGGTAGTCAATGTTACTCATCAGCTTTTGTTCCTCTTACATGCTCATTTTCCTTGGAAATTTGTGACCTTATTCATTTATTTGTTGTAGTTAAGAACAGGTTCAGGAGTAAGAGACTACTACAAAGTTGATCAATTTGCCATATTCCCTAGAAAATCGCTTCCTTTTCGATACTCCTATATTGTTTTCTCTATTCATTTTTGCTGGAAGACTGCCAGATTTCAAGTTCGGGACATACAGAGTTCTTCTCCAGCTCTACTTTGCCATCACTCGCAGTGAGGTCACTGGCAGGTTGACTCTCCCTCGGGTGGTACAGCTGTAGCCCTCCCAAGGCGAGAGTTGCCTGATTTCTGCAGTCTCTCCATTCTTCAGCCTGCAGAGCATCCAGGTAGAAATACAGATCTGGGAAGAAGGCATGGCATGCCAGGAGAAGCCCAGGAACCTCTTATCCCTGGGGAATATGTTGGGATTTAGGCCAATGTAGAATACAATCATCATACTTTATTTCACTTGTGTATTCTGAGGGAACAAAAGAAGAAGTGTAGAAAGGAAAGGAGAAGAAATAGCACATCATAGCAGGAAATGATCAATCTTATAAAAGTAAAAGGAATAAAAAGTATTAAGTAATTACTTTGGGGACTGATTATAGAATTTATTGGTATAACTTTATCTAATTGCTATGCAATTCAATAACAATTATGTGTCTTCTTAAAAAGATGCCAAATTAACTTGGTGGTACATGAGATTTGATTAGAACAGTAAACAGACTGCACGTATATTCAATATTTGTTGTCTATTGATGTTGTAATCAACAGGAAAGATGCTTACTAATAGCTGGCTGCAGAGAGAAAACAAGATAATTAGCACAAAAGATCCTGATAAAGGTGAGATGCTTTTGGAGCTGGAATCAACCATAGAATTGCAGCTTTGACCATTCAAATGGCATTCAACGGATCAAGGAATTAGATCCTTGGCTTAGAATGCTGAGCAAATCTAATAATCTCCAAGTCTTGCTCTCTTCTTATCTGCAAAGTGGGAAAAAATAGTAACTCCTTGGATTACTGTAGGAGTTAAAGATCTGAAATATAGAAATTATTCCATTAATGTTGATTGTTGTTATTATTTTGTGTCTTGGCAGGGATATCTTTTTTGAGGTTTTTTTTTTTTTTGTGGTACTAGAGATTGACCCAGGGGCATTCTACCTCTGAGCTACACCCCCCGTTCTATATTTTATTCTTTATTTTGAAACAGGGTCTCACTAAGTTGCGGAGTGCCTCACTAAGTAGCTGAGGCTGTCTGCAAACCCAGATCCTTCAGGTGGTTTTAGCCACCCAAATTCTGGGATTACAAGCATGCGCTACCATGCCTAACTTTTTTTTTTTTAGTTTTAATTGTTACTATTTGTATCGTGGAATTCTGAAGGAAAGCAGAGCATTGAAGATGACTTATGTGAAACAGAGAAAGTGGTCACTGGTCAAGGTCTAACAGAATAAACTCTCAAGGGGAAGAAATAAAAGTTATTGAAAATCAAAGAACAAAATCCAGAAATAAATTGACAGTCAATAATGTCTCCTTTGGTAGATTTTTGTTTGAAAGTCAAATCTCTGCCTCCTATAACTTACCATACCTCCATACATCCTATGGAGATTTTGTTCACTGACAAGTCTCCAGAGACTACAATAGTGCCAGTGCATAAATAGCTTAATAAATAGCTGTTGGACAAATGGACAAAGAGAGGTGCAACGTCATCTTAATAGCTGGGCCTTGAGCAAAGACTCGGTCCCACTGGAACCTTGCAAGGCAGACAATTCCAAAAGAAGGAACACGTGGCATTTCCCACTTTGCATTATTATGTTCTGGTAATTTGGGGTGCTTTGGGTTTTGCTTTCACATTAATTATAAAGGAAAATTTCTTAGAGACACAGGATGGCTGACGGATTGTGATTCCTAAAAAAAGACAATGTTTCAGCTCGTCTCAGAGATATTCATTAACCCTCTACAAACATCAGGAATTGAACTTTGCAAGCTTAGCTACTAAACCAAAGATACTTAGGTCTACTATTTTTTATCTGTGAGTAAAGAAAGCTTTAAGACAGTTTGTCTACCTTCCTCCTTGTCTTCACCACATATTAACTACTCTCAAGCTGCCTGACAGTAGCTGAGTAAATAGTGAAGATTTAATCTAATGAATAGAGTTTCCTCTCTGTTGTTAATCTTTAACATTATTTTCGTACTAAAAGAATTTTTATATACGTATGGTATTTTGTAACCTTTGATGTTTTCTTAATCCCATCAAATACTATGGGAAATAGCTTTTCTAGTTAAAGATGTACCCACTCAACTTTAGGAAAAACAAGTCTGTAAACATTCCTGTTCTGTATACCTTGTTGTAAGAGATAGTATAAGAAACGGTGATGAAGATGAATTAAACAGATACGTTTCAACACTGTATTGGGCGTGAGCGTATTCTTGCAACCTCGTCTTGATCCCCACCTAACAAGGGACCCCTGACCCCGACAGAGAGGAATGAATTTAACAGAAGAGCTTGGTTGCTGTTCTGAGTACCAGAAGATCATATATCCTAGTTACTTACAACTTGAAATAATAAGGGAGAAAATGGGTTGACAATTACATTTATTTGGGAAGTATGCTATAGTTTTTTTTTTTTATTGTTATTGTGGTATTGGGGTAGGGGTTAGATCCAGGGCTGTTCTCCCTCCGAGCTAACCCCCAGCCCTCTTTTATTTTTTTATTTTGAAACAGGGTCTCACTAAGTTGCAGAGAGCCTTGCTAAATTACTGGGTATGGCCTCAAACCAGGATCCTCCTGTATCAGCCTCCCAACTATTGGGATTACCAACCCCAGCTAGCTTTTTTTTTTTTTCTTTTTCTTTTTCTCTTTTTCTTAAATCAGTGTTTTGGAAGCTTTTATTACATAATATTTGGGTGATAAATAAGTACTTTCTTACAGAAAGGTAACACATGGCTCTTGTATTTTATGAAATGACAAACCCTTCATTCCATTACTGGACTTCTTTAGAGCAAAAGTGAAGTTTAGGGATGAATCCAGAGCAATCTAGTCTTCAGTCTGAACTGCAAGCCCACACCTAGGAGTTTGTGCTGTAGGAGGAGAGAGTGGCAGGTGTCTTCACAGAGAGCTGTGGCCAATGGAGGGGTTCCATGGTGGAAAGACCTGGCTGAAGAGGCTGCTGTTGAGTAAAACCATCCCAATGACATTCGTGGATTAGAGTAAGGAATGGCAAATATGGATAAAGCTGGAAGTTTGGAGAGGGGATTTTGAGAGAGGCAACGACAAAGAAAAGACTAGACAGAATTAGGAAAGGGGAGCTTATATAGCAGGTATGGGGCAGAAAGACCATCAAAGGAGGAATGGGGCAGTGCATGGCCTCAAGGAGGAATTCACTTGCATATTCTGGGTTATATTGAGGTGTGTGTGTGTGTGTGTGTGTGTGTGTGTGTGTGTGTGTGTGTATGTGTGTGTTACTAGGGATTAAACCCAAGGGCATTCTGCCTTTGAGCTATACCCCTAGCCTTATTTTATTTTTTATTTTGAAACAGGGTCTCGCTAAATTGCTAAGGCTGGCCTCTAACCTGCAATCCTCCTGTCTCAGCCTCCCAAGTACAGGGATTACAAGTGTGTGCCACCATGCCTGCTGTACCATAGTTTTTAAAATGCAGTTCATTATTGGGTCCTCCAGAGAGGCACAAAACTGATCTAACATGCCAGGTGTCTCTTTGGTGAATTTCATTTTACATAGGGCTAAGAATGCTTATGAGGAACCTACTCAGAAAGCTAAGGGTTTCTAAGCTTAGCTATTCATAAGCTAAAATGGAAGTTTTGTTAGAGTTGACAAAGAACCTAATTCAGCACTCTGCTGACAAATCTGAATGATACTGTATATCACTTCTATGTGATGGAATGTGCATTGTGTACGCACATGATGCTTGTTGGAATTCTTATACTTTATTGAAAGAATACTTGCTAACAGTTTATCCCTCAGTCTTCTTGAATTGGTCATGATTTCCAGTTGCTACCATTCAGACAATTTAAGGACCACTTGTCAATTTAGCTTCATTATTATAAATTCATTGGTTATGTAATTAAAGTAGCAAGTTGTGATACACATTTGCAGCAATGATACCTTTTGCCTATAATTTTCCCCCAAACTAGATTTTGAGATATGAATAATCCATGATCTATTCCTAGAGCAGAAGTATGATAAATCTATAGTATTGGCTGATAGAGGAATACTTTATTTTTTATTACTCTTACTGAATTTTTCTGTATTTTCTCTTACTGAAAAGTGAGACTTGGCGGTGCTTGGGATCATTATATATATGATATAATTATATACATATACACACAACATATATGTATATGTCTATACATATATATATGTAGAGAGCGAGAGAGAAAGAGAGACTATGCAGGCATGTGCATGTGTGTGTGGTCCTGGGGATTGAACCCAGGGAAGTTCTACCTCCAAGCTACACCCCCATCCCTTTTTATTTTTTATTTTGAAACAGGGTCTTGCTAAGTTGTTGAGGGTCTTGCTAAGTTACTAAGGCTGGCCTCAAATCTACGATCCTCCTGTCTCAACCTCCTAAGTACTGGGATTACAGGCATGCATCACTACACTTGACTTTCATTTTCTATATTTTAATGGACTGTGATTCAAAAGGTTTGAGATAGATTGTTCAAACAATTTGCTTGATAAAATTTTTAAAAACAAAGAGCAGCTACTTCTTGTTTATTGATGAGATTAAGGAAAATGTCCTAAAGAGCCAAAATTCACTTCGAAACTACTAGGTAATGGTAAAAGTACTAATTTTGGTTCTAGTATCAAATACTTGGAAGGGTATGTGTCATGTTTCAGCAAAACTTGGTTGCAAAGCATGCTGATGGACCAGTGTCAGAAGGACAAAGGAATAAGCAAGGATCTGGTAAGTCTGGGGCTAAAAAAGCCAGCACTCTTCTAGCTCTGGGTTTCTAAGAAGTGGTCATGGCATCTGGGTAGAAGTTCCAAACAGACCTAGTTAGGTTGAAGAGATCATTTTCTGCAATTCAGAATGACTGACTCTGGGAGATACTTGATCCTAGGTGTGTGTGTGTGTGTGTGTGTGTGTGTGTGTGTGTGTGTGTATAGTATGGGGACTAAACCCATTTTTACTTTGAAACAGGGTCTTGATAAGTTATGGCGGGTTGACATGAAGCCTATGATCCTCCTGTCTTAGCCTCAAAAGTATTGAGATTCCAGGTATACACCACTGTACTTGGCTCAGAATCCTATATTTTATGGGGCATGATGAAGCACTCCTTTATTTATTTATTTATTTATTTAATTATTTATTTATTTATTTTCAGTACTGGGGATGGAACCCAGGGGCATTCTACCTCTGAGCTATACCCCCAGCCCTATTTTTAATTCTTTATTTTGAAACAAGGTCTCACTCAGTTGCAGAGGGCCTCACAAGTTGCTGAGGCTGGCCATGAACCCCTGATCCTCCTGTCTCAGCCTCCCAAGTACTGAGATTACAAGCATGCACCACCATTCCCGGCTTGAAGCACGCCTTTAATCCCAGTACTTGAGAGGCAGAGGCAGAAGAATCTATTCAAGGATAGTCTCAGCACCTTAGTAAGGCCCTCAGCAATTTAGTGAGACCCTGTTTTAAAAGAGGGCTGGGGTGTAACTTGGAGGTAGAATGCCCCTAGATTCAATCCCTAGTACCATAAGAAAAGCAAAAATCCTATATCTTTTAGGAAAAAATATCAAAAGCTCCAGATTATTTATATTCCAGGCCTGACCACTCCCTTGTGGGACTACAGGGCTCAACCCAATTCACATCTAAATAGGACACATGAGAGAGCAGAGACAAGAGAGCTGGGAGTGACAGTGGAGGCCAGGGATGATTTTCTGAATGAGTTGAGGTGTCCCCATGGCTTTTATGCAGTGGCTCATGTATCAGAAGAGGGAGGAGAAAAGGAAAGACTTGAAAAACACCCTCCAGAGAAACTTCCTGACCTTTTTTTTTTTTTTCAGGATTGGACAAAACCCAAGCTGAATTCATTCTGGGATGGTCTATAGGTTTCTTTCAAGTACAGTAAGACAAGAACTAAAGAACAGCAAAAGAGAGAGAACTGTGAAAGGTTCTTCTCTTATTCCCCATCATATCAAATGCCAAGAATTCAAGTGTCACCTGCAATTTGCTCTTCACTCTCTATCCGAAATGGACAGCTTCGAGAGGCCTGCACCCCAGGGCAGGTGTGCCTCACTTCAAGAGAGGTGGACACAGACTGGTTTTGCCCATAACTGTTCAAGCTATGAGTTTATAATGCCTGCTTCTCCTCATCCTCCTCCTCGTCCTCCTTCTCGCCCTCTTCCTCTTCCTCCTCCTCCTTCTTTTTTTGGTACTGGCGTTCAAACCTAGGGGCATTGTACCTTCGAGCTATACCCCCAGCCCTTTTTTATTTTTAATTTTGAAACAGGGTCTTGCTAAGTTGCTGAGGCTGGATCCTTGAACCTACGATCCTCCTGTCTCAGCCTCTCGAGCCTTCCTTCCTGGGATTACAGGAGTGCACCACTATACCAGGCTCCCTGCTCCTTCTTTGGAGCAGAAGTCAGTGGCCCGTGTGACGTCCCATCTCTCTTTTTCTTTAGTTGAGGTGAAAATGGCGACGTTTCCCCCCAATATATTTATAGAGACTCAAATATCAAAAGAACAAAGATTTTTTTAAAAAGCATTTTTAAGCAAGAGAGGTGCAGGTGCTACATTTTCTCTTCCGTCGGTGCAGCCTGTCTCCAGGGAAGGTGTGAAAAGATCTTGGCACGCTTCTCTCACTAACAGTGGTCACAGCCCATCTGGGAGGAGAAATCAGTATGTGGTGCTGCCAGACACCTCAGGACTCAATGAGGAGAGTTCCCCAGCCTCTCCTGTCTTCCTTTTCTCAGGGTTTCAACTGCTACACAGTTACCTCTCTTCACACTAGAACAGGACCTCTAGCCATGCAGGCCTTTTGGGTCAGTTTTGTTTGTCGTCAGTGTATATGAGCAAATGCCCTTCACTTCATTCACCACGGATGAAGGTGAGGGTGGCTGAGATTTGACAATATGTTCCTGTGTACTTGGCAATGCACAACAAACACTTCACATGTTTGTTTATTTATTTTTATTCCCGCTTTACATTCTGAGGTGAGGGGAATCTAGCTACTTTTTAGTTACTCTTCTAGGAAGTAGCATAAATGGGAGTGTAAGCGCTCCTTCACTATACCGCACTGTCCCCAAGAAGTTTCCAGTCTACGTAGGGAAATAAAATGGATGCATTTGAGACAATTAGTCTGACTGTTATCTCTATCCGTGCTCTGGTTTTTCACTCAGGGTATATGAATCACCTAAGGATTTTGTTAAATGAGGATCTTGTTTCACTAGGTCTGGAGTGAGACACAAGATTTGACAGGTCTAATAAACTCTCAGGTGATGCCAATATTGCTGGCTCCCAGACTCTGCTTTGAGAAAGAAGAGCCTATCTCCCTGTCCCCTCCCAGGGCATTGCTGCTGTTAGAGGCTGCTGTAGCACAGGGCCTTGTGTTCCTGCCATCTCTTGTGAGGTGGCTCCTATCTTCCTGACTCTTACGATATCCATGGGATGTGGGAATTATTATTATTATTATTATTATTATTATTATTATTATACTGGAGATTGAACCCAGAAGCATTCTACCTCTGAGCTACAACCCCAGTCATTTTTATTTTTTGTTTTGAAATAGGGTCTCATTAAATCGCCCAGGCTGAGATCCATCTGTCCCAGCCTCCCAAGTATTGAGATTACAGACATGTGCTGCCACACCCGGCTTGCTGAAATTGTTCTTAATTTAGTGTGTGTGTGTGTGTGTGTGTATGTGTGTGTGTGTGTGTGTGTGTGTGTGTGTGTGCTAAACTCCCTTATTTTTTTTTTTCTTGAGACAGGGTTTCACTAAGTTAGCACACACTGGTCTCAAAGCTGTGCTCCTCCTGTCTCAGCCTTCTAAGTCCTGGGGTTATAGATGTGCACCACTGTACTTGACTAGTTTCAGATTTTTAATTAAGTAGACTTATCTTTTAAAGTAAAAACATATTCATCTCAAATTTCACTGACCTTTTCTAGACTATATGTTAGAGTGCACAATTTTTAAGTATACAGCTCCATGAATTCCTACCCCACACACATGCATATGTGGGCACACACACACACACACACACACACACACCCCACCCATATTTAGATATAAAATATTTCTAGCCCTAGAATCCTCCATTCTGTGCATTCCTTGTGTGAACATCACAGAATTCCCTTACACAAACAAAGATGTCTATGGCGTCACCAAGCAATATAATCTTATGGGATCACCAGGATATATGTAGTTCCTCTTGATTGTAACATCATTATATGGCACATGACTGTATGTATATGCATATACATACCTCTATCGGTGTGTGGATAGCCACTACTCAGATCAAAAGATAGAAACATTTCCAGCACCCTAATACTTGGGGACACTTTTGAAGTGTTGGTCATGTTCTGCTTCTCCATCTAGGTGATGACTACATAAATGTGTTTGGATTGTGAAATTTCATCAAGATGTACACATATGATATGTGTACTAGAGATTTTCTAAAAATGGGGCCAACATGAAAATAATGCCTACATCAAACGTTTGCTAAGTATAAAAAGAGTATGCTGAATTAATATTTGTTTTTTAGTTCTTACATCCTGTAGACTAAAAGATAGAAACAATGGTAGAATTAGAATTTGTAATGCAATAGGAAAGCAATTGCTTTATAAAGTATTAACTTCATCATGTTCATGTTTTATCAGAGATGATGAAAGCATTACCCTAAAAAAAATGCTTTAGAGGAGAACTGGGTGGGAGAGACTGACTAGAGGAAGGATACTTTCCAGACCCATAGATGGGCATCTTAGGATGCTCCAGAGAAACAGAACCAATAGGATACATATATAATTTATACAGCAGGAATGTAGGCTGGAAACTCAGGTGGGAATTCTAACAACCTTGAAGCAGAATTCTTTCTTCTCTGGGAAACCTTGTTTTTTGCCCTTATAGCCTTCAACTGATTGGATGAGGTCCCTGCACATTAAATATATATTCCTTACTTAAAGGCCTATATTGTCAATGTTAATCACATCTAAAAATACTTCTATAGTCACAAAAAACTAGTGATTGAGTACCATAACCTAGTCAAGTTGATGCATAAATTGAGAATCACAGTATCTATAAATCCTACTTAGAATTAAGATAGCTTTATGCTTGGCTGAAATGGCCCTGATGATATATTTAGCCAGAGCATATCAATCTTCAGGAAGATATTTATATCCTGTTTCAAATGATATATGTCTTAAGGTTTGGTGTTGCATGAGCCATAGGCAATGATACTAATCTTGGCTGAAGTATGTTAGTTCGAAAGGATATTAGATATTTATGTTATCAGGAACATCAGATAGCTAGTTAAGTTCTCAGGAATTCTTCAAAGTCTCATTAGATCATATTTCATAAAAAACTCTCTCTCAGCCAGGTGTTGTGGTGCACGCTTGTAATCCCAGCATTTGGGAGGCTGAGACCGGAGGATTTGGGTTTGCGGCCAGCCTCAGCTACCTAGTGAGGCACTCCGCAACTTAGTGAGACCCTGTTTCAAAATAAAGAATAAAAAATAGGGCTGGGGGTGTAGCTTGGAGGTAGATACCCCTGAGTTCAATCCCCAGTACCACAAAACAAAAACAAACAAACAAAAAAACCCTCTCTCATCAAAATACTGGATATAATGGCATCCTTCAGTCAGTGAAAGAATTGAGTTCCAAAAACTTGTTTCTTTCTTTCTTTCTTTTTTTTTTTTTTTTGGTACTGGGGATTGAACCCAGCTGCAAAATAAAAACATAAAAAATTAATAAAATAGCCGGCGTGGTGGTGCAAGCTTGTAATCCCAGCATTTGGGAGACTGAGACCGGAGGATCCGGGTTTGAGGCCAGCCTCAGCTACCTAGTGAGACACTCCGCAACTTAGTGAGACTCGGTTTCAAAATAAAGAATAAAAAATAGGGCTGGGGGTATAGCTCGGAGGTAGAATGCCCCTGAGTTCAACCCCTAGTACCACAAAAAAAAATTAATAAAATAAAATATTGAAATTGTATTTTATTTCAAAATTTAAAAGAATATATGGGGGTGTATCTTGGAGGTAGAATGCCCCTGAGTTCAATCCTCAGTACCAAAGAAAGAAAAGACTAATCAGGTCCTTTTGTCACAGTTACATGGAAATATCCAATGAACAGGAAGAAGAAGAAGAAGAAGAAGAA